>JBBIGC010000039.1:5420527-5433027 GCA_037576955.1 Lepidarchus adonis
CACACACACACACACACACACACACACACACACACACACACACACACACACACACACACACACACACACACATGCAGGGCAGAGTCTGTGTGTCTGCTCTTCAGTAACTTAACAGACTCTTCCTATAATGTTAAGCGATGACCTCCTCTAAGATTACATGCAACTGAATCCACCCCGTGTGCACTAATTTGTTTTTCTTGCCTTTTTTCCCCCTCTTCCCCTGCTGTAACTCAACCCTTGAATATATACAAATTTAATAGAGCAAATAGAATCATTATCAAATTCTAATCAATACAAATGTAGCCCCAGCGCCTGTAAAAGGCAGCAATATTGAAATACAACACTGTCTGCCCCCCCCCACCCCAAAAGCCACCCCTCTCCCACCCCCCGCACCCCATCCCACTCCTCCATCTCTCTCTTGTACATCTGACGTCCCCCCATCAGGCATGGACAAGCAGACAGGCGCATTATAGCTAATCAAGCTCACACAAAACAGCCTGTATTAATGCAGGGAGTGCCGCTTTGATCATGAGGGAAACTTTCAAAGGGAAAGCAGTAGGTGCGGAGGCGCACAAATAGGATGCACCCCATTACCTACGGGTACTATGCGAGATCGGAGAACGACGCCAGCTTCACCGATTTGCCTTGAAACCTGCGTCACAATGGGAGGATGGGGGTAAAAAGAGGAGTCTAGAGTGGCTGTGGGCTGTTGGTTGTTGGGATTTGGGCTAAAAAAGCCTCAGTACTTGTCTGCTATTTGTCATTTGTCTGTTCATCACCTACTTTTTGTTGATTTACACAAAAATGTTGGTAAACAGCTGTTGACATGCAGTCATTCTGAGTGCAGAATATCATCAGAGTGATTGATACGCGTCGACACAAAGATAACATATTGCCAGCTCACTTTTTTGATGTTAAGAGTTCTTTTATGTGACAAAATGACAACATTTATACACTGGTGAATTACAGCAGTCGACGGAATTTGCATGATTCCAGGGCTGCATTCGGGACAAATATTTCATTGTGTGGTACAGTAGACGCACTGCTTTACACACATCTCATTTCCTTTGAAAAATGAGCAATTTGCATCCTATTATATAAATAAAGTGCATTAAGCTGAGATGAAGTTATTTGGGGTTAAACCTAGATCAGATTTTCAATAAGTGTTTAGATGAAAAGTGTGATTAAAATGAGCTTCAGCAGTGACAGGAAGTTAATTACATTAATTATTACCCCTCACTGAGCAATACTGTCACTTCATATTTTAGCATTGTCATATCAGCATGTGGAGTAACTTTTTTTTTTGCATATTCATAAAACCTTTTCTTAAGAAATGAACAAAATTGTCAAATCAGCATGCAGTTATTTTTTAATAACTGTAAAACTTTTACTAAAGAAAATACAGAAAATGACATATCACCATATAGTGAATTTATTTCTTTGATTATTTATTACATATTTGCAAAACATCTGCTTAGGAAATTACCATTTTCATTTCAGCATTTATTTTTATTTATATATTATTTATTTTATTATATTCGTAAAATCTTTATTGGAAATTAAAACCTTTCTGATCTGCTGTGTTTTTAATGCTTAAGTAGTTTTGAGAGAAATATTGTAATATTGTTACTTTGGGCCTAGTTCGGAGCAGAAATACCCTGTAAAATGTGTTGATATGAATAATAATAACATTTTATAGTATTTACATGCTATAGGCACTTTAATAAATAAACAAAAATATTCCAGGCATTTTACTTATTTGAATATTGTTATATCAAGTCCAATAAAACAAGAGTATAGTAATAATAGTAAAATTAAACAAGAGTATAGAAAAATATATGAGTATAAGAGTATAACAAGGCTTCAAGGCCTATATCCTATATCAATGTAAGGCTAAGTAATAGGACCCAGTGACAATGTCGATGTCTTAAAGTTTTACACACGTATTTTAATGATAGTTGAAAGGTGGCGCTGTATTTTTACAACAGTGGGTGTTACAGGGTTAAGAAATTAACAAAACTGCCATATCAGTTACAGATAAAATACCCTTTGTAAAACCTTTGCTTAAAATGTTATAATATACTATATAATATACTGAAGATACATAGATTATCGACCTTAACATTTGCTCAGATCAACATGAAGTTAAAATTAAACGTGCACATAATTTATGTATATCATTTATGTACACATATGATATTTTATATCCAATTTAGCAAATTTCCGCAACCCAATTAAATGCATTCAGTTGCATATGCACATTCCACATTGTAAAACAGCGGAAATCCATTATATTTTTTTATAATTTAAAATTTATGAATGCTTCACATTTGCACTATTTTACTTACTACTGAAACAATAAATTCATGTGTATAAATGACGTTATCATATTGTTGTGAAGATGACTGGCCTTTAACAGAGTTGAGCGATGGATCATGATAAACCAAGGAGTTATGCCATAAGGTGTTGAGTTCCTGGCTCCGAAATAAATAAATAAAAAAATAAATATAAAATAATATTTTTTAAAAAGTAGGTGAATATTTTTTTAAATTATGAAAATATTACAAATATTACTCCTGAAATTTTTTTTTTGACTATTCTACCCTTATATAAGACTAAAAACAGCCAATCTGACCACCTAACATAATTAGCTGATCATATTTTAATTTTGTTTGCATTAATTTTCAATGTTTCAGTGCTTTAATTAAAGTACTAGAAGATGGTGTTTCTCTATTCTACAGAATAGTCTAGTTGTCTAGTCTAGTTTTTTTTTTTAGTATTTAATAGGGCTGTGTATGGGCAAAATGTGGCACTCCCAATAAAATATATTGCAATAAATTAGTAGTGCTATGAGTAAGGTGATAAATAGTGATGTAACAATCTATCGTAAGGTAAACTGTCATCACCAGTATATGCATAAAAACTTTTACCTTTTTTATTCAATCAAAACAATGGAATATAATTAATAATTTATACCGTATTAATTCCTGAAGGGAAATTCGTTTCTGCATTTTGCCCAGTGAGAAAACACACGAAGCAGCACTGTAGCGTCACCTGGAGAGCAGTAGGGGATAGGGTCTTATTCAAGGGCACTTCAGCCTATTGACAAGTACTGGAAATGTAACCCACAACCCTTCTGTCACAAACCCTGTTCTTTAAACATTATGCCATTGTTGTCCCATATGCATTTATATTTATCATAGCTAGCTAGCTAGATCGATAGACAATATTTCCTTTCAGTAGGATTTCAAATATGGTCTTCATCTGGCCTCACATTATCTTCAAACACTCTTTGATAAGATGCAGAATTCAGAGTTGAATGAAAGATTGCAAGCTGCCCAAGCCAGAGGCAACAAAGCAACTTTCTATAACATTTCCACCACCATGCTTCACAGCATTGTGTATTAGGCATCTTCTCCTGACATTTCCTGCCACAATCATATGATTAGGAAGCACAAGATCATAATACTCAAATGTTTTCATGTTTTTAACCACCCCCAGTGGGAAATATTGCACATATTGTATATTGAATATGTTTCACATTGTTTTTGATCTGCAATTCATCCTCAGTGCTGCTGTTTATTACAATCTATGCGATTTATTTAAGGAGCGACTTTAAAAACCACTAGATCTGAACGCCACAGTACTGATTCAATAACACCCAACATTCAAATGAGCTGTTTGTAATGACAGGGTGGTCAGGGTTAGCAGACATGCAGTAAGTAGGGGCTGAACATGTGTGCAGAGGCCTTAACCAAGCCCTCAAGGTCAAAGGTTGAGTACGGCCAGTGGACGGGGACTGATTCCACCCATTCAAATGCAGAGTGGAGCAGCTGTTATGCATACTCCCTCATTTTCCAGACACTTTTCTGGATCTTTTACATAAACATGCACACAAACATAAAGAAAGGTATGTATATGTATATGTACGCGCATATTGTGTTTCTAGAGTTGTCTACTTTGAGTAAAATGCACTGTCCTTAGGCTAATTGAAGTACTATCTTTATTAATGTGTGTTAATTTTATTTGTACGTGAATTATATAACGTGTAAGTACAACAGTGAAGTCGCAAGCAGTCTACGTCATCCCATCAGAATGTCAGAAACATTATTTCTCTACTGTGACATATTTTCAAGTGAGAAAAGGGCGAAGACGCATCTCGATCAGAGGTAAAGGTGGTGGGAGGAGGAGTATGAAAATATGGTCTTTATTTTTCTCCATGCATTGTTACTCTAACCGAAACTCAGGAAGGCAAAGGAGGCTACATTATAACGTCTGGTTATAGACTAGATCAAGAGAAATAACTTTATAACCACAAGGCCTTTTATTTCTACCCTCTTCCTGCTGGGTTATAATTAAAAATAAATTATTAAATTATTAAATCATGCCATGTAAGACTGTTGCACTGTAGTTAACAATGTTTTTTTTTTAATAAAAATAAATAAATACATTAATTAATTAATTTAAATAAATAAATAAAAAGTAGAGCAGCAAAATCTGTAGCTAATGCACATTGCCATGCATGGCTATTTTTGCATAAAAATACTATAAAAATTCTACTACTACTGCTAATATTAATAATAGTAATAATAATAATAAAGCTAAATGCATAGAAACACACAAACACACATACATATCCCTCTATAACATGTATCAATAACCAAAAACGAAATTCCCCATGCTCTTTACATTCTGTGAATATTTCATGATGAATCCCAGCGGTGCAAAATATAATAAATAAATAAAATTATTCAAATTAAAGATGCTTTATTGTCTGTAGTAATAGTGGTAATAAACATTTAATATGCCCAGGTTAGGTTCACTTGTTGCATGTTGGAGGTAAAAAGTGTTGGCAAAGCTTACAAATATTTTCTGAAAAATATTCCCATAAACATAAAAAATGAGTCAATAAAATGAATTTTAATACTGCACTAAAATGCCAAAATATAAGCTTCCAATGTCCCATAAAGGCTCCTGAAGTCACTGAGGGGTCAGTATATGACCGTGCACTCTGACATTGACCCCGAGTCTCTACACGCCCCACCCCCCCACCCCCCCCGGCTGGTCCCACAGCCGTCAGAGCCGCGTCTGATGGGAAAAAGATCACAGCTATCTACTTAAGCACCTCTCCCACCTCTCCCCAGTCTAGCATTACGTTTTAAAGGAAGCGTCAAATTATGTCAATACCAGGATCAATAGCACAAGACGTCTCACTCCCTCCTTCCAGCAAATGAAGTGAATTATACAGATGAACCCCAGGCTAGTGGCTAAGTGCTACGTTAGTGTCAGGGAAGTGTCTCTCTCTCTTTCTCTCCCTCTCTCTCTTTCTCTCTCACTTCTTCTATGCAACATTTCCCTCCATCTAATGTGGTGGCGATGTGGCCCGATGCGAGACCGCTGGGGGCAGGACTGCATAGGTGTGCGCCCATAAATGTCATCAATCTCCCAGCATGCTCCATCCCTGTCATCTGAAAGGCATTTAAGCCCAGCTCCATGTACCATTAAAGAGGTCCCCTCTACTGTCCAAGCGCATTGCACGCGGGAAATTGCGGCTGTTTGCTCGCAGGGGGACGTCGTTTTCATATCTCGCTGTTGTTCTCATCTAGGTAATGTGGTGAGCAGAGTGCTCCTCTCTGAACATCTAAACAGGACCTCCTTTCCCGGGACCCACTTCTGGTTTCACTAGAAAAATGAGCCTTTAAGATTTGAAGTCCACGATCACCATCACGACCTTCAGCGCTTTCATTCAGCACGAGCACGTACGTCATCAAACGGCCCATGGTGCAGTGCTCACCTCACAGCAAGAAGGTCCTGGGCTCGTTCCCCTGCTCGGTCACAGGTGCCTTTCTATGAGGAGTATGTTTTTGGATTTCATTCACGAATGGCTTTCATTACCGATGCTTCCCATCACTACGGCCCAACTGCGTGATAGGAATCTGCTGGGCTTCCATTCAGACCACAAAGCTCATCCACGAGGAACAACATGGTCTCCACCAGACCATCCGGCCTCCTGTTCATCCATGTATACCTTCAGTATAAACCGAGACACGCGAGAGGATGGGGATGAGGGATGAGGGAGTTTTTCCCTTTCTCCATTACCTCATTACAGGTTCAAACCGAGGTTTAATTTTTTTAAGGTTTAATTTTGTGACAACATCTGTCCAGAACTGGGGATTGCGAATTGAATTCTACACCATTAATTCAGATTCAGAAAACTGTAAGCAACATTTTATTCATTTCATTGAAGGAGAAATTCTGCTTTAATGAATTTACAAACCGAAGAGTGTGTTTTGGAATGTAATCACTTTATAATCACTGTTAATTAAGCCGTTATTACTGTTACACATGCTTCACAACCGCTCTGACTTCAGACACTATTCTATTCTTTACTTTTCCCATTCTCTCTCTCTCTTTCCCTCCTTCCACCATGTTTCTTGGTTTTGTCTGTGTGTTTGTGTGTTTTTTGAATAAATAAATAAATAAATAAATAAATAAATAAATAAATAAATAAATACAGATAATATGAGGGGCCTATATGGTTGGCAAAGCAAAGGTGTCTGGCCAAAATGGCGCCCAGATTTATAGTTCTGCCCAGACACAACAGGGAAATATCATTTCACTCAACTCAAGTTAATTCTTTATCTACACTTTGATAAATTAGTTTTTGAATGACCAAATGAGTGCAAATATCATTAAAAGCAGGATTGCAGTGGTGGCTTAGTGGTTGGTACCTTGTCACCTGTTCAAGTCCCAGGCCAGGCACCACTGAGGAACCCCAAGATTTATACTGTACCTGCAATGTGTATTACAGATTATGATATAGTACAATACAGTATAACAGTCAACACTACCAATGAAGATTAACAACAACAATTACTATCACACACCTATGATAAATTAAATTAATATTGAATAAAATAAAATAAAATAGAATAAAACCAAATTTATTAAATGAAACAAAATAAAAACAACATAAAATGTAATTTAATTTAATTAAACAAAATAAAGTAAAATAAGTTAACCAGGCCAGTCATTACAGGAGAGTCACTGTTATGTATTAAAAGCCAAAAAAGCAACTGACAAGGAAAGATGACAGAACAACTATGTAATAAACACTGTTAACTGCTTCCATTACTTCACTGCTTTCACTAGAATACGTTCATTTAGTCGTAAATATCACTTTATTCGAGTTCTGCGTTGAATTGTGATTGACAGAATGAGAAACATGTCAAATAATGCAGTAAGATTGTGTAGAGTGTGTTTACTGAAGAACATTACATAACCATGATGTAGTCCCTGTTAATTACACTCAGTAACTCATCCCACACCTCCACTCGCATCAAATGACATCTTTTACAGGGTACAGTTTAAGTTCAGAGAGAGAGAGAGACAGAGAGACAGAGAGAGAGAGAGAGAGAGAGAGAGAGAGAGAGAGAGAGATCCGGTCTCCCACAGCGCTCTCACTTTAGGGCCTATAATAGACAAAGTCATTCTCATTCCCCTTCAATTCTCACCTAAAAGAGCGAGCCACTCTCCCCAGCCTTAATTATATACTCCCCAATCACTGTTTAAATGTAACCTTCTCTGGGTGTCTCTCGCCCGGAGAGAGGTACAAATGAAGAGCACTGCTCCTGAGCTAACTGCATATTTCAGCCGGGGGGGGCCCGGAGCGAGGTGCCGGAGGGGGGAGGGGCTGAGATGGATATATTATGTATATGGGAAGCAGGCATGGGCTTTAAGGAGGAAGCTGCTGGCTCAGCATCAAGCAAGCTGGAAACGCAAGAAGATAGAGCACGTGTGGGATTATGGATCTCCCCTTGTATGTAACTGAGCAAGGTCTATTGACCTAAATTTAATTATTTTTGCCTCTCCCCCCAACCTCAACCACAAGCTTCTCTTCCTTTAGAGGAGCTTGGTTCCTCCTATTCTACACATCCTTCTTCCTGGAGGTGGAATTCCGAACAGATACCCTGGTTGCACTATATAACAAAGTTACATGCAACAATATACAGAAGGAGCACAATTCACATTCAGATGAGCAGCACAACGTATAGAGCAGTAGAGCAGTGACCAACACACAGCTTGAACACTTTATGTGTTGATTGCTAATTGTTTTAGCTATGTATATCTATAGCATTCATTTCTGAGGGTATATCCTGCTGATCAATAACTTAAAACAGTTTCAGGTTGTATTCCCCGAGCCCAGGTGGCAATATTCATCACCGCAGCAAGACAGTTTAGACCTGAGGGCTTGAAGATCCCCCACATTTCTGACAGGACTCGTTTCACACTGTTATGTACTGTAGATGATGAAAAAACTCAACTTTCTACAATCCTGTGTTGAGAAACGTTCACCCTGAACTAACAATTAACAAACCTTTGTCACAAAATGGTGCACCATGAGTCTTTGATGAATTCTTCTTAAATATCCAATTATCTGCTACCAATTATGTGTTGATTAACCTGCTTATGTCATAGTTTCAATGTCTTCTTTTGTTTTTGTCCCATGTTTTAGTCACGCCCTGGTTTTTCCCCTTCATCCTGTCATGTGTTCTTGTTCTGTCTCCACCCTTTTTCTGTCTCCACCCTTCACCAGGTGTATTTCATTATCCCCATGTATTCAAATTCAAATTCAAATTTAAATTTAAATTTAAATTTAAATTCAAATTCAAATTCTAATTGAAGTCCTTGCGTCTGGTTAAGTCTTCATCAGTTCCCTGTTCATCCGTACTGTTGTGTTGTGTTTATATAGCTGTTTATTCTGTTTCTTGTTTGTTGTTGTTGTTGTTGTTTATGTCCTATTCGTGTGCATTATTAAACTTCATTATGTTCAACCCCAACCAAAGTCTCCTGAGCCCGGGACACCTGAATAATCCGTGCACATTATATTTGAACAATTTTAAACTTTTGCTGCAGGCATGAAGTTAAAAAATTATGTATATTTACAAAATACAATGATGTTGGTCAGTGGAACTATTAAAAATCTTCTCTTTATACTTTTGTTAATGTTGTAAACATGAATCAACATCACAAATATTTGCTATTAATACATTAGCTAAAATATCGCATGTGGTTTATATTGGATAAGGTTTTATATTTCTTCTATATTTCTTTTAAACATTTTGCTTTATCTATTGTTTGTTAACAATAATAATCTTAAAACTGTCTTTTAAATTGCGTTTTATATCTCGAGGTCACGGGTGGTCGTCAAAATAGTGTATGCGACAAATAAAATTTTAATTTGAAATTTGATTTGATTTGGTTTATACTTTTAAGAGAATCCATTGTCCTTTGACTGATTTAATGTGTGTTTTCAGAGTTTTCAGAGTTCAGTGTAAAAAAAAAGAGCAATTACAGATGTCGAACAGAATGAATAAATTCCTGAATGAATGATTATTACATTTTTTAAATGTATAATTATTGTTATTCTGTTATCTGCTATTTCTAATAGTAGTATTATTGTTGATGCTATTATAATTTTTTACCTACTATGAACTACTCAGTATGAGTATGAAATTAATGTGTAATATGTCGTTATAATAGTGGGTCATTAGTTTAAGGGACTGAATTCATTCCAATGGACATTTTTTGCTGCAACACAATTCAAAATACATCAAACTACGATACACACACTCTCCCCATCACCTTTTTCTGCACATATAGCACATGCATACGTGTTCCCTCTGTAGGTTATCACCTTAACGTAAAGCTCATGGTGTAGTTCCTCTAGGATCCAAGCTCGGGACATCGAGTTGTCAGCAGGAAGAATTAGAGAGGAACACACGCTTGGTCTCATCACGTGACCACGGTGCAGCGTGGGGGCTGGAGAGAGCTGGCTAGCCACCATTTTGTGTGAGTACCTGCCTCGCGTGTTTACCTGCGTCCCCTCTGCAGCTTCCATTCCACTAAACGTGTGTGTGTTCTGTGGGGGAGATGCTGTTGCTACGGTTTTACTGAAGCAGGTGGTGTCAGGATGGAGGGACGGCGGAGGCTGGATGGAGGGAATCAGAGGAGATCAGTAGCCAGTAGGAACAACTACCACCCCCCAAACCCCCCCATTCCGCCCCATCACACATACATACACACACCCCAACAGACACACACACCTCCTCCATTCACCGTTTCTATTTCATCTCCACTCTGGTCGTCCCCTCGCTCCCCTAAAGCCGGGGCTATATTTCAGAGCACCCCTTTTCCCCTCTCCCTGCTCTCTGTCAAGCTCTCTCTCCCTCTTTCCCTCTCTCTCTTCCTCTCCCCGCGAGGGTAAGACGTGTGAGCCACATATGGTGCTCTGAAATTGCTGTCTGCGAGCGCATGCTTCTGCCTGTCCAGACTTCATCAGTGGGATTAAAGAAAGAGAGGGGGAACATAAAAAAAATTATATAAATGCATGTGTGTGTGTGTGTGTGTGTGTGTGTGTATATGTGTTTGTGTGTAATTATATTGGGGTTTTTCTCAATGTCTGTCTGCCTGTCTGTCAGTCTCTCTCTTTTTCTCTCTCTCTCTCTCATACTTACTTTTAACAAGCGAGGGTCTGCAGAGATGAAAGAGGAGGGTTCTCTTGGTGGGCCAGTGCAGTGTGAGGGAGGTGCGGTTGCCTTGTGTGCCATGTTTTAACACCTTGCACCTCTTTGAGCGGCTGTACACGGCACTGGGTCGGTTTAGATCATGTAAACCAATTCTTAAAGCGATTAGCAGCCAGTAACAATGGAACATGTGGAATGGTTTTCTGTGTGTTTACTAACCTGTTATTACTATATAAAAGCATAAAACTATATAAATACATGTTTATTAACCTGTTATTACTATATAAAAAGCATAAAACGATATAAATACATGTTTATTAACCTGTTATTACTATATAAAAGCATAAAACGATATAAATACATGTTTATTAACCTGTTATTATGATATAAAAGTATAAAACTATATAAACACATGTTTATTAACCTGTTATTACTATATAAAAGCATAAAACGATATAAATACATGTTTATTAACCTGTTATTATTATATAAAAGCCTAAAACGATATAAATACGTTTATTAACCTGTTATTACTATATAAAAGCATAAAACGATATAAATACGTTTATTAACCTGTTATTACGATATAAAAGCATAAAACTATATAATTACATGTTTATTAACCTGTTAATACTACATAAAAGCAGGAGGCTTCCTTTATTATTAGAAACTGTGTATTAAATTACTGAATAATCACAATAGCTATTTAACAAACACTATAACAGAACAGGCAATGAATTATGACATTTTTATATTTTATAATTTATAATATATGTATATAATTCAAAACATTTGGAAAATATTTTTCAAACAAGTAGTTTTTAACAAGTTTTTGGTTTTGTTACATTGCTGAAATCACTAGTCTGATATTATTTAGGAATCTGGAAGCTTAGATCAGTATTGTAATGAGTAAAGTCCAAAGGAGTCGACTTATCATGAACACAAGTTTAATATTTCAGGTTTCTTCTTGTTTTATAAAAAACACAAAAGAAAAATAAAGTATGTGACATTGGGCTGCAGTAGTGGAGATGCAGACTGGAGGAGAAACCTGGATGCTGACCCTTGAGGAGGCTAAATAAATGATTGTGTGTGCTTTCATCTCAGCCTTCTCTCTGAGACTGATCAAGGGACAAAGTTATTACTGGGGGGGCTGGGGGGGGGGGGGCATGCACTGTTATTATGAGCTGCGTAGTTATTGCAGTCATCATGGTAATTGGCCTCAAATGGACGAGGTGCTCCAGGTAGACGGTAATTATCCTTTTATCTTTCAAGGTGCTGAGGTTTATGTAAGACTGGATCAGAAATAAAGTCGTGTAATGGTGACGTCCCAAAGCCAAATGAATAAACTAACAAGGCCAAATGGTGTTGACGTTACACAAGCCATCTTTTCAGTCTTTTTGTGCTGCTATGAAATAATCAGTAATTGCTCACCTGGCCAACGTACAGAAGCATGCGTGTGAAATTATAATGCATGTATGTACTGCAGACGCCTTATAGGCCAAGAGAAATACAGCTCACTTCATGTTTGACATAAAAAAGCTCATAAAATAATCTTGATAATGCTGCAGGGAGACTGCCTTTCCGTCTTTGTGCACCGCACACCAATGTGGCGAAGCAGCGATCCAGCTTCAGTCAAATAAACAGGAATAAATGGAGTTTTATTCTGGGATTTGCCATGCACCAGCCTTGCTCCTACATTTGAGACAACAAAAACACAATCTTGACATCTTGCCCCGGCAGCAGATAATATTTGCCGTTCCGAGACCCGTTTTCTTTTGTTCCAGGTTTCTCTAAGCCCAAGACACTTGAAATTTAAACCCGGTTCAAGAAATATTATTTGCCACAGGGCGAGGTAAATCTCTTGGCAGCCCCTTTCAAAGGGTTGGCCTGGATTTGTTTACTATTTATCTTATTTAAAAGCTGGGTTCACTCTTACTTTTCAAAGGCGCGCTCGCTGCCGTGATCTCGCGGGTC
>JBBIGC010000039.1:5445866-5456438 GCA_037576955.1 Lepidarchus adonis
TGGTTAATGTGTGTGTGTGTGTGTGTGTGTGTGTGTGTGTGTGTGTGTGTGTGTGTGTGTGTGTGTGTGTGTGTGTGAGGGATCAATCACAGCAGTACAGGTGACACTCCTGGACAGTGCGGCGCTGCAGAGACAATAAAGGCCGTACCTGAGCTCTGCTCCCCTCCACTGCTATCAGTCCTCCTCTCCAACCGCAGCACTTATCCGACAGCAGAACGTGTGGTCCAGCTTCTCTCCTGACCCAACTACGAGCGAGAGAGGAGCGAGCGAGCCAGAGAGAGAGAGAGAGAGAGAGAGAGAGAGAGAGAGAGAGAGAGAGAGAGAGAGAGAGAGAGAGGGAGTTAGAGCCACTGTCACTGTGACACCATGAATGATCCATATGAGACTGGTAACACACACACACACACACACACACACACACACACACATCACACTTTCAGGAGCTCAGCATGAGGCACATGCAGGATTGTTAAGGTAGTTTTTTTTTTTTCTCTGTTCGGAGGTCATCAAATCATTTTGGGTCATTTCAGTATCAGTAAAAAAACAAATAAAATCTAAAAAAAATAAATTAAATAAAATAATTTAAAAATAATAGTCTTTTATATTAATATATTATAAAAATGCAGCTGGCCAAATAAATAAATAAATAAATAAACAAATAAATAAATAAAGTAATAGATTTTTCCCTCCCTGTGCATTTGGTTGCTGAATTTATTCCTGGATGTATTTTGTGAGCGACTGTGAAAATGATTTGGTACCCCAGCAGAATACCATTAGCATTCATTCACAGGAACCCAAAGCATCTGCTGCACATTTGAACGCCGGCTGGACGCGCAGGGGCAGCTGGAATTGCGCAGGCAAATAAAAAAAGGGTCAAAAGTCTAGCACACAAGCAGGGAGAGGGCCAGTCAGCCAGACAATAGACAATAAAAGCGGAACTGTGTCCGAGCAGCGGCGGAGCAACTGGCCTCTGGCACTTTCAGGCAAAGCCAGACCCTCCTAATGGCCCCCAGGAGCCACGGCGCACTCCAGTCACAATGCGTGCGCCCGCGTCACTGCCTCCCTCGCATGTTTACAATCCGATAATGACAATCAGAGCGGCTGGACAGATGGGAATGGAGGAAATAAAATAAGAGTTGTGATTTATCATGTAGGATTGAAAGCAATGATCTGAGCTGGCAGCGTTTTTGGAAGGTGGGAAGAATAAAGCATGAAAACACATTTTCAGATGGAACCGCTCCCCCTTGGTATAATTATCACTCATTTCCCACACTCGTTATGCATGGCATCAAAAAAATATAAAGATAAAACACCAAATGCAAAAATAAACATGAACCAACTGGGTTATTTCGCTACCAAAGTTGATGTGAAAATCGATTCGCTCTGCACGGAACACGTCTAAATGGATCAGCCGTCCTGCCCGGCTCCGTTTGGAGGAGTCACCCGGGCTGCCCTCCTCTCAGCTCCCCTCCCTTTCCTTGACCGGGGCTCAATTGAGGTTAGCCTGAGTCAGCTGGCTCCCCGTACCCTGGAGCACCCATATGGCTGTGATGTCCAGACGGCCCAGGCCAGACCCTGTGGCTGAACTTGACTCCTAGCAGCCCTCCAGATGGAAAGGGGGTGGGACCTTTACCTCCACTGAACCTTGACCTCCAGACAAACAAAAGGCTGTCTCCTTCTGAACAGCAACCTGTTGGTGTAGGTGTTAAGAGTGGTTTTGGTAAAAGCTTCCTTAGATGTGAAGTAGCTAGAACAGTGGTTCTCAGTTCTGTTCCTGGTGTTATTACTTCGTCAGGAATGAAAAGCTCCAACATGTTCCATCTTAACCTCGGTCTAATCTGTAGCATGTAATCAATAACATGCACAATCACTTCCTTGTGCTTAAAAAGAGCAGAAAAACCCAATCGAGTCAATGGGAAGCATGTTCTGAATCGAGGATCAATAAAGTGTGCAAGGCAAGTTTATTTATATAGCACATTATCATAAATATAGTCATTCAATGCGCTTTACAAGGTTAAATGAAAAATAATAACATATAAAAGCATAAAATGAAAAGCTATAGATAAAAAAAGAATATAAAAGTGATGATCAAAAAAGCAGAAAATAATATAATAGAGAATAAAATAGAATTAAAACGTAGTAAAAACAAAGCATAAAATATACTGATAAAAGAAAGTTAAAAAGAAAAAAAGAACTGTTTAGCTGAAGGCTGTATGGAATAATGCAGTTTTTAATTTCTTTTTAAAACTGGCAACAGTTGGAGCAGATCTTATTTCTATTGGTAGCTGGTTCCAGCAGGGGGCAGCATCGTGACTAAATGCCATTTCACCCTGTTTAGTTTCAGCTCTGAGCTCCACTAGCTGACGCGCTCCTGAAACCTTCCAGGATGTTTCTCCTCAAACATCGTAGAGATATTTTGGGCCCAAACCATTGACTGACATATACACAATGAGTAGAACTTTGAACCCAGTTCTGTATCTGATTGGAAGCCAGTGTAGAGACTTGAGGACTGGAGTGATGTCTCTCTTTTCTTGGTTTTAGTAAGAATTCTAGCAGCAGCATTTTAATAAAATAACACAGTGTGTAAAAGTTTTGGAACCCTTTAGGACAGTTTAGATTGTGTAAATGAGGAAACATCCTTGACAAAACAGACAGAGAGTGTATTTCTGCACCCAGCGATGCACAAATGATGTTTATCAGCTGAATTTAACATCACAATAATAATAATAATGTAAACAATAATAATGTAAAAAGTAGTGTATTTTTATATCACAAATGTTATATTATAAATTATATATGTGCAATGGTATATAAATGAATGCATATACAATAAAGTATCAATTCATTTATTTATAACAACAAAAAAAGAAGAAGAAAACAAGAAAAGGAAGAAAAAAAAGAAGTAGAACAAGAAAAGAAATTAAGAAAAAAGAAGGAGAAGAAGAATGAACGAAAACAACAAGAATGACAAGAATGATATGTGAAGATGTATTTAAATTGTATTCCTAAATCTGTGTTAATATTATACTTAAAAATGTTCTTGCAGTGTATGATTATTGTACTTATTTTCTCTAATGACATCATCAAATCGTGCAATCTGACCTAAGAGTTCAACTTTCCCATGACTGTGTTGTCTGTGTTCATGCAAAGGAAGTAGAAAACAGAGATTAATTGAAACCCTATGGTGTAACACAGTAAATGGTGAACACACTGAATCACTCTTTGCAAAGGGAAAAGAAAAAGGACAGAAATTCTTTCCTGAACTTTGACTACACTTTGCATGATTTTGGTCAAATAATTCACTTATTTTTAATAAAATTAGCTCATTTTATCCAATAATTTTTTACAGGGTTGGTATATTATTGTGAAATTAATCTTAGGACTTTTGCAGTTACTCCATCATGAAGTTACTAGAATGAGGAGATCTCAGGTTCTCCACACAGACCTGCAGCTTCATGGGGTTAACAGCCAATCAGCTAATTAACAGACGCATCCTGAGCCGAAATGGGAGCTCATGAGCTGGAACACCAGTATACTGTTCAGGGTGGGACGCTTCCAAGATCGGGAGGTAGGAAGACAGGTCCCAAAGCTCCAGGGCCAGATAACAACTCGAGCCTTTCCATCTCATTTCCTGTTTCCTGATCCCATACGCTTCCTCTTCTCTCTCTCTCTCTCTCTCTCTCTCTCTCTCTCTCTCTCTCTCTCTCTCTCTCCCTCCCTCTCTCGCTCTCTCTCTCTCTCTCTCTCTCTCTCTCTCTCTTTGTGCAGGAGTACAAGCGGAAGCAGCTGGAGGAGCAGCGTCAGGCGGAGAGGTTGCAGTGGCAGCTGAAGCAGGAGCGAGAGTACCTCGTCTCCCTGCAGCAGCAGCAGCAGGAGTCCAGACCAGGAGAAAAACGGCAACTCTACCATTATAAAGACCCGGTGAACCTCAGCGAGAAACCCGCCTGGGCCAAAGAGGTAACCCTGAGGTCCCGCACGGTCACCCCTGTCCGTCAGAGGACACTACAGAGTCCACTTCAGTCTAAATTACTTCACATTTAATTATCATTTACGCAATGTTTTCATTTATTATCTGTTTACATGTGTACATTGTATATTTAAATGTAGCCTGTTAAATATGCAATGTTTTTTGTTCATTATTATTAATTATTCGTTATACAAATAACTTAATTTATTCATGAATAATCTTTACATGTTGACGCTGAATGATGCAGTCGTGTTTTGGGTGGAAAGTTCCATTCAGCTCTTAGTGGGACGTCCCAGCACTAGCTGGACCCCTTCCTTCTCCACAGGACCCTGGACGGCTGGTCGCCTGTGTGACGCTCGTGGGGTCGTTGGTTAGAGTGAAGCTCGTAATGTTTATGGTTCACAAGAGCAGCTCAGAGTCTGGACCCATCTGACCTTCTGGGAAATCTCAGGTGGTGCCCAAACCTCTGGAGGGTTGTTGTTCTTTCACCAGAGTTTGTTGGTTCCCCTCCTCAAAGATTCACACTTGATATTAAAAGTGGGGATGGACGTTGGAAGCAGAAAAACTGTTCAATCATCACCAGGAACTATTTGACTGAACACTCGTTCACTCACAGCCAGAAGGTGGCAGTGATTCGCCTAAACGCTGTTTGCCAACCGCCATTAACAAAGTGTCTCATTTTCCGGACATGGGATTACAGACGGGGGGAGTGATAGTTAGTGCGTGAACGATTGGGGGGTTGAAGGAGTAGTTGGTCCTACAGTGTCTTGAAGAATTAGGTGCAGGGAACTCTGCCCATTATGTGAGATAAACATCTGTAGCACTACACAGGAGTTAGGATAGAGGCTCTATCACGCGAAAAGGCAAAATACAGAATTTCAATCCATTGTTTCTCTCTCTGGCATTATGATTATGGAATGTCTTCAAGTGTATGAGGATGTTCTTTTCTTGCAAACCTTAAGGCCATGCCACCAGGAAGGGCGGGACCACAGCAGAGCTGTCAATCAGTTTGTTCAGTTAGAGTAGTGTTTCAAACAGTAGGGCTGAGCTCTGCCCTCCTCCGTTTCAAGATGAGAAGTTAGTAAACAGTCGTTTGCAATATTTAATGTTAATGATTCGCAAATGTTGACTTTAGGTTGACAAGTTGTATAGCGTTAGCATAGCGCTGCTAAGTTATATCAAGTTCAGCTATGCTAAGCTAAGTATGCTAATTGCGTGACTAGGAAAACACACTTTGTTGAAAGGGAGGAAACCGGAAGCTAACCTTACTTTTCAAAGGCCTGAACAGGGTCAGTGTCCCAAACTTGCTTAAGTCTGACTTAAGTTACAGACTCATTCCAGCACCTAGATTTCTGCTGTGGGTTCAGATTTGTGTCCAGACTCTTGTGCTGCATGAGGGTTCTCCGCGTTCCTGAGTGTCTGAGTGTTAACTGAACGTTTGTGATTGTACCTCTTCCAGAAACCTCACAGCAACTCTCCTCACCTGCGCATCCTCCAGGAGCCTCCCTCATCCCGAACACCCCCCCACGGCATCCCCTCAACCCCCATAAATCCGCCGTTCCACAAGTGCGCCAAGGCCACCAAGCAGCTCCCGCAGCGTCGCGGCCGCATGCAGCCGCCTCCCCAAATCCAGATCTCAGAGAGCAGAGAAAGCAAAGCTCTGGAGCGTGAGATTAACCTCCAGATACGACAGATCCGAGCTCAGGAGAAGTCCCGTGGTCATAGCCCTGGTCCCACGGGCCACAAACTGGTCAGTCGGGCCTGGGCTTGGGAGTTTAAGCCTCGGTCGGCCTCGCATTCGCCCTGTCGTAGAGTAGACGTAGACGTAGACGTAGACGTAGACGACGGCCTGGTAGATGATAGTCCAGGCCTGCTGAGAATGGCTAGCAGTCAGGAGTGTTTGTCCAGCAATAAGTTGTTGGATCTGTCTGCTTCCGCCCCAACCAGTTCTCTAAGACAGATGTTGAAGCCCAAAGAGAAGCGCTCTTACTCCATCCCAACCAGTAACTTCCTGGCTGTTCCTCAGCAGCGGTGGCAGGTTCCTCAGTTTGCTCTAGATCTGGAAGAAGATGAAGGTGAACATAGCCCTTCAACTCTTAAACTCCCGTCTTCCGACGTAGAGGCTGCTTTTCGCCACGAGTTCATGAACCTATTGCAGGCAAAGTCCACCTGTGGCCAGGGGGCGCTGTTGGACGTGCTGGGTCTTAATCGAGCTAAGAAGTCGCGAGTCGACAAATGCCACCGCAGTGTGGTGGACTCCCTGAAGTCCGCAATCCGCAGGTTGGGTCTGTCCCCTCGCGGGTCGCCCGTGCACAGCCCCCTTACCTCCAGATCTCCATCGCCAAGTTCATGCTCCCCCTCGCCCTCTTCATCTCCATCCCTCACAGACTCGACCTTCAGCCCCGTTCAGCACCACACCATCACTTCCCTGTACCATTAGGGCTCACATTTTGTTCAGAAGTTTGAAATCGCTCGCTGTTGCAACACATTACAGTTGTCGCAAATATTTTTTCACATCAACGTCTGTTAGTAATCCCTCTCCTCGAAAGAAATCAGGCACTAGTTTAAAAAAAACATCGACGGATTCGGACGTGAGCGAACCAGCTTAATACGACCGATAGGGTTTTTGCACCTTGAGCCTTGAGATTTGATCTCAAGGTCATTTCAGTAGAACCCGGTTCTACAGCTGTTGTTTTAGAATGGTCTAACTTTCTTTGCATTTTTTACAGCTATGAAGACGGAGAAATGCCACAAATCGTTTTTCAGGTCTATCTGCACCAAAAATCGTCACAAAATCATCAACAGCAGTGATTCCAAACTTTTGAACCTTCGTTCTGTGTAAATTTATACATTTATTGGGTTTTCTGTACATATTTATACATTTATATCTTTATTAGGGTTTTCTGTACATGTTTTATACATTTATTAGTTTACTCACTTCTTATAAAATGCTAAGAATATTAGTTTCCTCTTTTTGTTCTGCCACTAATCAAGATTTTTGAAGCTTTCTTGAGTCTCTGACAGTGTTTCAGATTTATTTATTTTTGTATGAAAAATGACATATTTACCCTAAAAAGTTGCATTTGAGAAAATGAACAGTGCACAGAATCTTAACACTTAAATGCCACTTAATACCCCTGAAATGCCCACCAAATGCCCTTAAAATGCCCACCAAAGCCCCTGAAATGCCCACCAAAGCCCCTGAAATGCCCACCAAAGCCCCTGAAATGCCCTCCAAGTTCCAATCATACTCCCGTCCTGCCAGTCCTGCCAGTCCTGCCGCTCCAGGCTGCATTATGTGAGTGTTAGCCCAGTTTACCCTGCTGTTGCTCTGGGTGCTGCTGGCCTTTGGGTGGTGGATCTCCTCTGTCTGATCTTTGAGCTCAGCTGGTGAAGCAGGAAGTCGTTCTATGTGTTGTTCTACTAACACTGTAGAGTTCTACTGTACAGTTCTGCAAAGCAGCATCAGCACTGGGGTGTAAATCTCCATCAACAGGTGGTGTTCCACCTCAGAATAAGATATTACACTATAAATTAAAACAATATTTAATTAAATATCTGTTTTGGGCAAAACATTGGTGAATATTGGTTCAAGGCCGGTGTTCACTTTCTTAGTTAGTTAGTCCTTGGTTACACTTTAGAACCAGACTTAAAATAATTCTTCATTTTGAGATGAAATTTAAAATTTCCTTTATTGTTTGACTGGGAAATTTGCACTCCTGGTCTGAGGCTGTGTGTGATCTCAGTCAGGATGTCGTTTTGATTGGTGGACGTCTCTGATGTTCTTTAACCCTTAGATGATGATATTAATCACAGTTCTTCTTCACTGGGCCGAGTGAAGAACCTGCTGAAACTGAGTACCATGTTAAAGCACCAACATCTGAATGTGATGGAGAGTTATTGTACATTCCTGCAGATCTGCATTCGGAATATTTAATATGACAACAAAATGGCCATAATCCAGTGCTTTACTGTTCCAGTGTTGGGGAAGCTGCTCTGAAGGTGTAGCTGTGTAAACTACATCACATAGAAGAAGCTGAACTAGGAAGAACCGAGGGAAGAACTCTACTTAGGCTAGCGAATAGGCTAATGCACGTGGTTTAAATATAGAACAAAAAAACTGAAAAGGTTTGTGCCAGAAAATGCCGCTCATATCCAGTTTATTGCAAAAACAAATTGACTTCAAACCTAAAACGTGTGGGTGTGGTTTAGGACACAGTATGACTTAAGTAATAAGTATTAATTAAGTATATCATACTGTGTCCTAAACCATTGGTCCCTAACCTTTTTTGTGCCTCAGACCAGTTTAATGTTGGACAACAAAATAAAATGATACGACCA
Organism: Lepidarchus adonis; assembly: GCA_037576955.1. Taxonomy (NCBI): domain Eukaryota; kingdom Metazoa; phylum Chordata; class Actinopteri; order Characiformes; family Lepidarchidae; genus Lepidarchus; species Lepidarchus adonis. The sequence continues at coordinate 5,454,175 of JBBIGC010000039.1, forward strand.
ACACAAAAACTGCGGTATTTTTTAAATATAATAATAAAGGTGAATCCACTGCGTAATTATATAACTTTATTAGCAGCATCTTTCTGAAATGCACTAACACACACACACACACACACACACACACACACACTACTATAAGACGTCTTTACACTCTCCCAAAACAGCCGCTGTTTATGCGCAAATCGAATATCACCCGAGGTTGCCAGTTCACTCACAAAATCCCTCATCAGTGCATTAACACACTCTCCATCACATGATCTCTCTCTCTCTCTCTCTCTCTCTCTCTCTCTCTCTCTCTCTCTCTCTCTCGCTCTCTCTCTCTCTGGCTGGTTGCTCTAGATAATGCTTTTGGTTCTCTACAGACTGCTGTAGATAGAGGTTCTCATCACTGAAGGATCAGTTTGAGGAAAAATGAACGCAGGTTTCAGTCAGTTCTAGATACACCACTAATTGTAGAGCTGTAAAGTAAGCAGTGTTTTGTCAGTTCTAGATAAGTTTTGCATTTTGCAGAAAGAACCCATGTTCTACTAGACTTGCTTGTGTGGTTTATGACACACTGTTATCTAGAACCATGCACTAAAGTGTGTTTGAATTGGCAAAAACAGCATCAGATGTTCTAAAGCTGGACCGTTGTCCATTGTGTTCTCCAAACTGTTCCTTTAATCTCTCAGCGGTTCCATAGTCTCTTGACCGCTGGGTTCTCTTCGGGTTCTAGCTGGTGATTGTTTTGTTCCTAATTAGCTGGTTTCTGATGTGTTGGTGTTCCGTTGATCAGGTTGAGGAACGTTCCAAACTGAACCGTCAGAGTTCTCCAGCCTTGCAGCACAAAGCGGCTAACCGGATCTCCAACCAGAACCTTCCCCCCCGTTCCGAATCCTTCAGCAGTGGGGGAGCACAGGCTGCATGGACCCCACACAGGCCTGTAGAACCGCAGGTAGAACCTGTGTTCCACTGCTCACCTGTAGAGTCGTAGTGTAAGCAGGCTTCAGTCAGTTCTAGATATGTCACTGACTCTAGAGCCATAGTGTAAGCAGTTTTTAGTCAGTTCTAGATACATCACTGGCTCTAGAGCCATAGTGTAACAGGTTTCATGTCTGTTCCAGAACTTTTTACTTTACTTAAGAGTGTCTGTAGAATGTTTTTGTTTGATTGATTGATTGTTTGTTTTTTGCTTGTTTGTTTATTTGTATGTTTGTCTGCATGTTTGCTTGTTTGTTCATGTATTTGTTTGCTTGTTTATTGGTTTGCCTGTTTATTTATTTGTTTGTATCCTCATTTGTTGGTTAGTTAGTTAATTTGTATGTTTGTTTATTTGTTTATTTGTATGTTTGCTTGTTTGTTTGTTTGTTTGTTTGGTATCTGGGTGGTGATGTATTTGGGGAAATATCAGAATGTTTTATTAATCACACGTTTCTCTGTGGTTCCGTTTCTCTGTGGTTCCGTTTCTCTGTGGTTCCTCAGATGGCCCATCTGATCCCTTTGAAGTCCCACGGTTCTCCTCTGAGCGGTTCTCCATCTCTTCATGACCAGTCGTCCAAAGGTGCTTCATCCTTCCAGGAAGGTCTGGGTGCCCACCGGCCAGAAACACCACGCCAGAACTCAGACCCCACCTCAGAGATGCCCACTGTGCCCGCTCTGCCAGTGGTGCCCACGGTGCCCCCTCGAGGCCGTGAGGAGAAGTTTGAGCGCAGCTCCCCCCGGCTGATGGAGGAGGAAGCGCAACTCAAGGTCAGAACCTCTAACCCTTAACGAGCCTTCACACCGAGAGGGTCACTGACCAATCAGACGCAGCCTCTGTTTTTGTGGAACGTTTGCTTCCTGTTTAGCATGGATGTCGATAAACAACAGTCAGCCATAACATTAAGACCACTTCCAGGTTCATTGCCTAAATAGTTACTTCATCACAGTGGCATCTGTCCGGAGGTGGGATGTGTTAGACGGAAAGTGAACAGTCAGTTCTTGAAGCTGATGTGCTGAGGATCTGAGGCCTCATTGTGTTGGAGCATCTCCAGAACTGCAGGTTGCCAGCAGTGATCTGAAGAGTGTCATGGGCACCCGAGGCTCACTGATGGACGTGGGGAGTGTTGTGTGACGAGCTGCTCACTCACTATTGGGCAGGTGGTCTTAATGTTATGGCTGAAGGAATTTTTGTAACTTGCCAGCTGAAATGCTGAGATTTTTATTTGCATGCTGCAGTGTGTGTGTGTGTGTGTGTGTGTGTGTGTGTGTGTGTGTGTGTGTGTGTGTGTGTGTGTGTGTGTGTG
>JBBIGC010000039.1:5456538-5472946 GCA_037576955.1 Lepidarchus adonis
CCCCCCTCCTCTTTCTCTCTCTCTCTTTCTCTCTCTCTCCCTCTCCCCCCCCCCTTTCTCTCTCTCTCTCTCTCTCTCTCTCTCTTTCTCTCTCTCTCTCTCTCTTTCTCTCCCTCTCCCTCTCTCCCCCTCTCTCTCTCTCTCTCTCTCTCTCTCTCTCTCATCAGCTCACCCACCAAACATGCACTTTAATGCGCTCGCAGGCAAAATAGGCTCATTTAAACAGGAAAAAGGAGAAGATGCCATTATACTTAAGTTTGACATTTAGCGTGCGGCGTTTTGAATATGCGAGCGCTGCCGGCACTGAGAGGATTGGGGATTGATTGAAGAAGAGGAGCGGCGACATTGATCTATGTAATAATGCCAGTGATACTGCTGCCAATTACAGCAATCACACGCGCGCGTTTCGGCTCCTGAGCAAACGTTATCCGAAGTGAAGCAATGGGGGTTTCCATGATCGTGCAGAGAGTTACATTCTGTGCAGGGGAACATTCTTCCCACATAATACGCATGACCACAGGCTTGCACACACACACTCACACACACACATACAATAACACAGCTCTGGGCATCATGTATATACCGGTGAGGCCCTACAACAAAGTTGCAGTATCGATAGCCTGCAGTGTAGTGTTGTGAAAAGGCTTCTCCTGAAGTCCTTCAATTTTGCTAATTTGCCATATTTCAACAAACTGCAGCTGTGGACAGGCAACTTCCATAACCCCAAGTTCTGGAAAGGTTCTTCACATTCACACATCACAAATAATGACACAACATTGAAAGATTAAAAGGAAAGTAGCTCTTCTATGGCATTAAGGTCATTTTAAGATACTTTTACTTTTAGGAAAACACGTAATGGTGGTAATTAGTGTTAAGTGTGAAGGTGAAGAACCTGGTAAAGGTCTACAAAATCTTATTAGAAGGTTACTTCACACATGAATCCAGATGTTTTACAGTCTGGAGTTATGTTGTAGATGTCAAAAAATTAAAACAATTGAATGAATGGTCCATGCAAGCAATTGAGGTGTGTGAGCATGAAATAAACTTAAAAGTGCAAATCCTTTTTGCAATTTTACATTATGTGGAAGTTCTCACCAGATCTCAACAATATTTCACCCCTCATATTTTTGTAAATATTGTATTATATATTTTCATGGGACAACACTGAAGATTTGTAAAGTAGTCAAGTAGCCTTTCCCTCCAAATAACTCAACACACAGCCATTAATGTCTAAACCGCTGGCAAAAAAAGTGAATACATCCCTAATTGACAATGTAAGAATTGCACCCAATTAGCCATTTTCCCTCCCCAGTGTCATGTGACTTGTTAGTGTTACATGGTCTCAAGTGTGAATGGGGAGAGGTGTTGGTGTTATCGCTCTCACACTCTCTCATACTGGTCACTGGAAGTTTAACATGGCACCTCATGGCAAAGAACAAAGGATCTGGAAAAAAAAGATAATTGTGGCTCTACATAAAGATGGCCCAGGCTATAAGAAGATGCCAAGACCCTGAAACTGACCATACAGTGGTTTAACTGGACAGATTCCACTCAGAAGTTGAGTGCACATGGTCTGCATGGCTGTCGTCCCATAAAGAAGCCTATTCTTAAGACAATGCACAAGAAAGCCTGGATTACTGGAACCATGTCCTGTGGTCTGATGAGACCAAGATAAACTTATTTGGTTCACATGGTGTCAAGAATGTGTGGTGGCAACCAGGTGAGAAGTATAAAGACAAGTGTGACAGTCAAACATGGTGGTGGGAGTGTCGTGGTTTGGGGCTGCATGAGTGCTGCTGGCTCTGGAGAACCGTGAATGCCAACATGTACTGTGACATAGTGAAGCAGAGCATGATCCTCTTCCTTCTGAAACTGTATTCCAACATGATAATGACCTCAAACACACCTCCATGACTGACCTAGAACGTCTACAGACCTAAACCCTACTGAGCATCAGTGGGGCATCCTCAAACAGAAGGTGGAGGAGCGCAAGGTCTTTAACATCCACCAGGTTTGTGATGGAGGAGTGGAAGAGAATTCAAGTGAAGCTCTAGTGCTGGAAATTAATAGTGGCCAAAATTTTGACACAATTTGGACATTTTTCACAGCAGATTAGACATTAATGTCTGTGTGCTGAGTTATTTTAATGGGACGGCAAATTTACCCTATAAGCGTCATATCTTCAGTGTTGTCCCATGAAAAGAGTAAATAAAATATTTACAAAAATGTGAGAGGTTTAAGATACTGTATACACCTCGTTTACAAGCAGATCACTGTCAGGTTCCTCGATAACCAAAGAATGGTTCTTTTATGGCCCAAAAGAGTGTAGCTTTATTGTTCTAAAAAGCGTTAACGAAACCAAACGTGGTTCTCCTCCAGAAGAACCTTTATTATTCTCCATCTTCAATTCAGATCCACCCTTCCCCTGGCTGTGTAGGTGCACAATCAGTGTGTGATCTGGTCAGATACGCTGGCCTCTGCTCCTCCCCTGGGCCCTCTCACGCCACGCTAACCTTGTTTGTGTCTGTGGCGGCCATCGCTCCTGCAGCGTAATACTGTTTGGGTCCCTGCTCTGCCACTGCCCTTATCAGGAGCCATCGAGGAGAGCGAGCAGCCCCCGCCGCATTTACCTAGCACTCACACACTCCCGCCTGCGTCTTCATCAAACAGCAGTCAGGGAAGAGCGAGGGGTGTGTGTGGGGGGGAGAAGAGGGATTGAGGGAATGCATTATGAATTATTAAGATTAAAATCTTTCTCCGATTACCCGTCCTTTCCTCCTTCCATTCCCTTTTCCCTTTTCTTTTTCGAAAGGGGGGGGGAGAAAGAAAGAAAGGGAAAAAATTTAAAACATTTATATCCGTCTGTTCCTGAGTAAACGAGCTCAGGGCAGATCCTCCATTAAAAATAAAAGTTGGAGGAGAGGAGGAAGGAGAGGCAGCAGCTGCTCGGTGGGTTTTAGATTTTAGTCACCTTTAATCAGCTCCACTGCCTCTGTACGCAGGAAGAAAGACTCAGATGAAACAAGCGCGTAATGATTTTTTTTCTCTTCTGCTAGTTTGCTGCAGTCTTTGGATGTTGGCAACTTAAAAGGAGCCAAAGAGAAAAGACTTTTCTTACCTTTTATTATTACTGTCGGGGCTCCGGCGCACACTACTTTCCTTTGTTGGAAGGTCTTGGCAATTTTCGAACTTATTAAAAAAATGATGCATTAAAAATGTACTCACCATTATCCCGGGTCAGGTGTTGGAGAACGGTGGATTTTTAGCTAAGGGGCCCAGAAACACTTTAATGATAGTCTGTGCAGTATCAAAGAGAGTCTGGCCCTCACCCTTAGATATCATCTCTCTCTTTAGTTAACCAGGAAAGAATGGGCCTCGCTCACTTTTCTAATATACAGAAATAAGACTCTTTTTTTTCTTGAAAGACAAACTTGAAATAAACCTGTTAGTTGGAAAAAGTGTGTTTTAAAAAAGTCTCTGTTCAAAAAGATTAATGTGGTCAAGAGTGTTCATCCCGTTCTCTATTTTAACTGTATTTTATTTTGTGAAACCAGCAAAAAGGTTCATATGTGAAGAGCACCACTCAGCAGAATACTTTCAAATATTAGTATGTAATTATTTATTTATTTAGATTTTTTTAAGCAACCTTGGGATTATGAAAGCTGCTTTGTAATTTAAATAATTTAAACATTTATTAACGCACATTTATTAATATTATTAATATTAATATTATTATTATTGCTGTTGCTGTTATGATTATTTTTATTATTATTATTATTATTATTATTATTATTATTATTAGTAGTAGTAGTAGTATTGTTATTATTATTTATATTATTATTATTATTGTTTTTGTTGTTGTTGTCGTTGGTGTTGTTATGATTAATGTTGTTATTATAATAATATTAATGATTATTATTATTATTATTATTGTTGTTGTTGTTGTTGTTGTTGTTGTTGTTGTTGTTATTATTATTATTATTATTATTATTATTATTATTATTATTATAGTGAACATGACTATTAGTACACAAAGTACACCTCAGCATTTAACGCAGGTAGCAGGATGGAACCTTGCTCAAGGGTTCCTCAGTGATGCCTGGGCTGAAACTACCTCACATTCTCACATTCTCACATTCTCATTCCACTGTTAAAAAAAATCATATACAAGTGGTTTCAAATGACTGCCAATTTGTCCAGGACTTGCTGCCCGATTAAATTAAGCAAGCATGCTGCTTAATGTGAAAAGACGTCTCCAAAAACCCCAGACTGTCATTTTTCTTCTTGTACTGAGGTCTATTTATGAAATTTGTATGGGGTTTATGTAGTCATGATTCATTTCTGCATGACCATTTTACAACCTTTCCTTATGCACAAGATTAAACTGCTACTGTTTTTTTAAGAATTGCATATGTAAATTATGCCTAATCTGATTGGCTGACCAGGTTGAAACACTTCCTATAATTTAGGGATGAATGAGTGGAGCAAAACTCTATATGTGAGGTTACATGCAAATACCTTGGATTTAGTGACTGTATGCACTGGGTTTGAATTGTATGTTTTAATAGTAATTCAATTTATTCTGATCTTCTTAAAGTGACTTTTAAAAAAAGTTAATTCCATTTTTTTCCTTTATGTTATGCTGTTTACAATAAAACCTGCAATAAACCAAGTCTTGTATGGACCATTGCTAAAACTAGTTACTACTAGTAAGTTTTGCGATACTAAGGACATAGTAAGTAACAGAATTAATCACATTTAATGAAAACATTCAATTTACATCACATTTAGTTTGCGTTATGGCCAGTGGTAACCTAGGGCTGTGGGTTCGAGTCCCAGCCCAGGCACCAATGAGGTACCAACACTGCTGCCTGGGTGCAGTTGATGCCCATTGCTCAATGTTTAAAATTTTGTATATATACTCACCACATACTGAAAGCACAAAGGTTCACTTATTTTGGTATTAGATTTTAATGGATCTTTTTACATTACCAAAAATAATCATTTTTTGTTTCATTCATTTATTAGGTTTTGTTCATCTACTTTTAGGATATTTTAGAACATTATAGAATATTTTAAGTGTTATATGTATATAACATGTAACAAATATGTTTTTTTCTTTTAGTGTGATTTTAAAAAATAGCAAAACAACAAATTTGAACTTTTCAAATCCAAACCGAGGGATGAATTAAAGCTGAGAATCTGCAGAACCTCTTTGTTTGCTCCAATTGTTTTTTAATTAGATACACATACTTCTTATTAATAACCCTTCTCAGGTTTATGACAATATGGATCACATCATATTTGATTCATTCACCTACAGCTCTCTCAGCTCCCTCACTGACATCCTCACTTGTGTCAGTCAATGAGACTCCATCCACTTCACTGTGCTATCCATGACGCTGTCCGTGTTCTTCCTCCCTCTGATGTGCTTGTACACGCGCGAGGAGCTTGTAGTGTGTTAAAATAGACTTAATAAAATATTTCCAGTCTTTAGTGAGGTCCTGCCTCCCTCGACTCATCCTGGATTGCCGGCCTGACCTGTAAGTGCTGCCCAGGCCTGGTCATGATTTATTGAGGTGGGGGAAATGGTGAGGTTGGGACGCTCCAGCCGCAGACTGGTTTTAGGGCTAAGGGCGTGGAAAAGAGGCAGATTTACATCAACCAAAACTCATTTCACAATGAATTATAGATGACTAAATGAAATACATAAGAGTTTGCTGCTTTTAAATAATCCCCCCTCCTCTGTCATTGCCTCTTTTTCCATTCTGGCCTCTTTCTTGTCTGTAAGTGTGTAGATGTGTGTGTAGCTGCTGCAAGCACATCAGCAGCGTTGCCCTGAGCTAAAGCCGTTCAGAGCGCAGCACTAATGGTGGGGGAGGCCTTCTGTTTAAAAATGGATGGCTGCGATATGGTCAGATCAGCGCAAACAAACATCAGTGGCTAATTGGTTTGTCTGAAGGACAGGGACAGTGAGTGAGCAAGTACGAGTGTGTGTGTGTGTGTCGGCCCGGACCTGGGGGGATGCTTATCCGTGTGCGGAGGCAGGAAATGGCTGCAGGCGCTCAGATCAAGCTTTAAAGGTGCCGAGCACTAGCTCACTGCTCCCCGATGCATTGCTCAGAGCTCTACCTCTAAGCGCTGTCTGTGGAGAGTGGCCCTTCGTCACGCCCGTTATAAGTTTGGGCCCCGTGGAGAAAAGGTTTGACGACTTTTGACCAAGAAAACTGGCTTAATGATGGAGGAATAAAGCTAAATATTCCTTTACGCCCCCAGTTAATTTGCAAATCCTCTACATCCCATAGCTGTGTGTATTTTTTCTCCCCCCTCCACTAGGCTTCTTTTTAGTGTGTGTGTGTGTGTGTGTGTGTGTGTGTGCTTTCATTCTTTTTCTTTTAAGACGAAAACTGGAGCTGGGGCAGTGATAGTGATAGATGGCTCAGCGCTCTAACACTTTATCCAATCCAGCGCAGATTTCATCCAATAAAGAATCACTTGTGCACTCTCAAACTAAATGGAAGTCAGGCAGCGGAGAGAAAGGGGGCTGCAGCGTGGTTCTGAGCTGCGAAAATCAAATTTTCTTAAAGCTGCCGCGGCGGTGGCTCGCGGAAAAAAGGCAGCAACAGCCATGACTGGCCGGGGCCACAGCCGTCTGCACACACAATTTAATCCATCACAGAGCTCCTGACACCATATCAATCAAGCTTTCATCAGCATGGCCGCCCCAAAAACTATATTTCCATCCCGCGGCCGCTGGACGGCCCCCCGCTGACCGAAGGGAGGCTAAAGACCCACCCAGCCACCCGCCGACTCCAGCCTGGCCGGGCCAAACCGGACTGGACTGGACCAGGCAGAACCACCGGGCAGGAGCACACACTCCAGAGACAGAAATATCTCACCACAAAAGCATGTCAGCACTGCAGCACAGGCAGAATAGTTCTTCTCCATTTCAGTGAGATGCCAGAGCTTTATTTTCACAAGCATCGCAGCGGAATTACAGACGTAATCGTTCGAATTCTTTGTTCTGCCAAGTAAAAATGGACAAATACCACACACTGTTTACATAAACAGCATCCAAACACTGTGCACAGCCCATAATAACTCAGAAAGATGAAAAGAAGTCAGAAAGTTGGGCATGAACACACAAACAGATTCAGCATATTGTCCTTCCTCGAATGACACCCCCACACACACGCCCGTGACCCCTCCCTTGACTGTCCTTTGTTCCGGGAACATGTGCCCCCTCACCCTCTCGCAATGTCCCACAGGCTCTGGCTCCGGTGGCCTATGATTTATAATTCATAGAGGCCGCTTTTATATGGGACCTTGGTTTACCTGATACTCTGCTACCAACACTGTCCCGGGACAGTGAGGAACTGGGCTGGTGTAGATGGCGTGGTTGGGTGGGTTGCTTCATTACACTAGGAATGCTACATACAGCAACAGCACTGTATTTAGACTGACCCTAATGACACCCCCCTCAACCAACCGCCCCATGATATCACAATACAGGTCCGGGGGGATGCAAATTACATGGGGGCATTTAACTGAGGCTTTAACACTTAAAAGGAAGTAGAAACTTATTCAATTATATTTAATTAAATGTTAAATATCAAATATTAATTATTATCATTATGAATAACAACAACAACAACAACAATAACAATAATAATAACAACATTAATATTAATGACAATAATAATAATAATTATTATTATTATTATTGTTGTTGTTATTATTATTATTATTAACAATAACTATGATTACTACAACCAATGCTACTACTACTTATATTTATATAGTGTTTTTCTCAAACTCGAGATTGCTTCGCAGTCAAAACAGATCAAAGAAACAAAATTATACCTAATAATCCTTTAATAATAAACACTAAAGTTCCTTATCACAGTCTTGCACATTCCTACAATGGACAATACCATTTCTTTTACAGGAGCCAGTATTTCTAGCAGTCATTGAAACAAAAGTGTGTGAATTGCTGATTTATGTAAAGTTTGTATTAATAATAAAGGTTGTAACAATATAATGAATTATAAATGTATTGCAGAATATTATTTTGTATCATATTGTGCATTTTAACTAGCCAGTGCATTTGCTCGGCAAGGGATTTAAAAAGGTGTCTAAATGAGTGGAAATAAATCATCTTATTATTAGGAAAATCATATACCGTACAAGTGTGTGTACAAATGACTGGCTGCCAATTCAGCTCGTGATGTGAAAAGACGTCTCCAAGAACCCCAGAGTTTATCACGGCTGTGGCAGGTCCAGTGGACAGTCAGAAAGAGTGAAGATTTGTGTATCAGGAATACTACACTTCGCTAAAGAACCTGTAGGCAAAGACTAGGCATTTTGGAGATGTTTGGCCACATTAGTATTGCAGTACCAAACACAGCGTTCCAGGAGATGAATCCCATACCAGCTGGTGGTCACACGTTCATATTTTCTGCAGAGAAGAATATTACGTCTGTTGATATTTTTGTTGAATGACTGTAAGTTGCTACCTACACCTACCAGGAGGCACACTCAGCTCCAGAGGAAGTGTGAAACCGTCTGCTTCCCCTCCCGTACTTGCCCTCTTCCGCCACAGATAACTATACACCTACATTTATTTTCCAACGCTCTTCATTTCTCTCTCCAGCTCTTACTCTGGGTCTGAACTCTTGAATGTCAGGCTGAGAGTAAAGACTCATGGTGCCATGTTCCTCTGGTCAGGAGTGAAGGGTCTCCCTTTCTTCCCTGCAGGATCTGAGAAGGCTGCTCGTACAGGCATTAGCCTGGCTTCTGTGTAGCGTGTGGCCCTCTGGCCTCGGCTGGTGAGTGAGCAAGAGAGTGAGAGAGAGAGAGAGAGAGAGAGAGAGAGAGAGAGAGAACAGCAGCAGCTCTGCATTCTTAACCCCAGCGTGGGTTCTGGGCTGCTGTAGGCTGCAGGCCAGGCCTAACTCCGCTCTGGGAGTCTGCTCCATCCTCCATGCTCCACGGCCTCCTGAACTCTGCCCATGCTCCTGCACTGCTCCCTGGGCCGCTTCCCCTCCCTTCTCCAGCCTCCTCCTCGCGATGGAGGGGAGGGGTGGGGGGGCTCCACCGCAGCAGGGCTTGTCCGATTGCCAGCGGCGGGTTAAACGACAAAGAGAGGGTGAGCTCAGCCCGGATCAGAGGCGTGCATTATTGTTGTTGTTGCTAAGTGCTCTGGACTAATTATTCCACCCTGATTTGCAAATGGGGCTCTTATCATATCAATGTGGACGAGCAGGGGGGGGGGGAGGCAAAGAGCATGTGGCTAAGCTGAGAACACACACCCTCATCCCAACAACAAACACACCATTGCCCCCTACCCCGCCCCTTCTACACCATCTTTTACACGTTCCCTACTGTGTTAGACTAATAAAGAGACGAAACGGGATGGCAGATTCAGGGCGGGTGGGGGGGGGGCTGTATGGACTGGCATACAGAAGTCTCTGTCAAATCAGTGGGCCGGCCCTGGATTAGTTCAGTTGTAGCGTGGCCCCGCACTCCGCGGAGATCATTTAGGCAATTACCAAGAACAAAGACAGCAGCAGTGTTGAACAGCCCCACTTCAAAGGCCTGCACCAGGCGAACAGTTACACCACACTGGTCAATTTCCATACACACACACACACACACACACACACAGAGCCCCTTCACCACCACCACCACCCCTCCTCTTCATTCTCCTCCTTGCGCCTGCAGGCATTCTGGCAGTGCTAATGAACAGCAACAGCCCCCCCCCCCCACACACACACACACTTCTAGTGATGAGAAGTTCATGATGCGCTCTCCACTGGCGTTTTGAGCACAAAAGAGCCACAACAACAACCACTACTTGACTCTTTATCGCCCGATCGTTCGCCGCAAGTTGGGCCCTTTGTCCCTTTTGTCTGCTTTTCTTCCCCCTATAAAATCCAGACAGTCAGAAAGACCCGACTCAACCCCCCCCTCCCACCCACCAACCACCCCACAACCCCCCGCCCCCGATCCACTCCACTTTCAAACCAACATCAAACCACATCACATTTTCGGGAAACTCAGCCCATGGTGGAGATCACAACCGTTGACCACGTGTGTCGAAAAATATTAAACCATCGCATTATGTCAGAACAAAAATATCTATATGATCACACTGTATTTAACTTTTCTTTGATTAACTTCACAGATAGGCATCCAGCACTAAGACGGATGCTTCGGATCTCAAAATGGTAACGTTACAGGTGATATCGTGTGAAATAAGCATCATTCGTTTTTTAATATGACAGCCACAGTGCATTAAGAAGCTGTTGCTGTAGTAGGCGGGTGGAGTCATCTACTTCCTGCATAATGACTATATGTCATTGTGAACACACCTCGCGCACCACAAGGAAATGTAACCTTTACCCAGGGGGCAACATAACCTGCCAATTAACAGGTGAGATAAACCAGGTGTGTTTGATCTGGGAAACCACCAAACTTTGCTGAAGTCAAGTGAAGTCAATTTTATTTATACAGTGTTTTTATAGCTGACATTGTCGCAAAGCAGCTTTACAGAGTTTATAGAATCCGGGTTCGAGCCCCAATGAGCCAAAGGCGACAGTGGCAAGAAAAACTCCCTAATTATAGGAAGAAACCTTGAGACTCAGAAGGGGAACCCATCCTCCTCTGCTCGACACCGGAGAGCGATAAAAAGAGAAGAAAATTATGAATAAATAAGGACTGGAGTTGGACAACCCTGCCTTAATCCAACCATGAATGTAGCAGTATGTGGGGAGCGTCAGTGGTGCTTGGGCTGGGACCTGAACCTGCAACCCTCCAAGGTCCCCACCAGTGCCCAAAATGGAGGGGCAATCAGAGGGAGTGGTCAGGTATTACTACATACACCCTGTACTCCCTGTTGTCTCATTAACACCAGATTTGTTTTATTAGTTTCCCATTTACGCTGGAGAGCAAAGTGGAGGTCTGCGTTCTGAAGTGTGAAGAAATGTGAAAACACACTTTTTGTCACCAGTTGATCCCATTTGCCTCCACAAGCCTTTAACACTTAGAGGAAAGTGTTGCTTCTCTCCTGGTGGAACCAAACCCAACTGACATGCGAAAGTTGTCCAACATTGAAGTGTTTAAAAAATGAGGGGATGGCTGATGGCTGGTAACTTCTGACTGAAGACCTTTCAAGCACACGCTGGGTGATGGAGGTTTGCAGCACCGCCACTTAAGACACACGGCTCGAGTAAGACACCCTCTGGCCGCTAGTGTGTTCAACCATTTTCTCTGCGCCCAAAAAAATCTGCTTTGACACAAGCACTGCCGCGGCAATCGCGCAACATCTACCGAGTGTTCTTAGACCAACTGGGGACAATCACCAACAAGTTTAATCCATGGAAACACCAAATCTCTAATCGTGTTTGCAAGATGGCCTCTTGTCTGCGTTTATCATTCAGCCACTTGATTGGAGCTCTAGGGTTGAGTGCCTTAACTGCAAACTGCATTCACACTCAGAGACACAATACTCTCTTAAAAAACAAAGGTTCCTACATAGCTGTTGGCTTGGAGAAGCTATTTCATATAGAACCATTGCATTATGAGTTCTTCAGCCTTCAATTAGGTTCTCCAAACATGCATGAATCTTCTACAGGTTCCAGCCATTGAAAGGAGCTTGGTTGTCAGCGCAGGTCCTGGAGATCTGAGTATCCCAAAACAGAATCCCAAGCCTGCTTATTAACCTTCTGGATCAGATGCAAGAAGCCAGAGACACATCAGACATCTGCAGTTCTTCTTGTCTTATGAAATTGACCTGTTATAATGGTGACAATCATCCATGTTGGTCCAGTTTACAAGCACGCAGAACCCCATGTAGAAACAGGGATAAAGATAGAGTGCTGTACACTAATCTGTAGATAACTGCTGCAGTTGGTGGCACTTGCATTTTGTCCACATTACATTGTTGTACTATTAACATTCAAGACTTGAGACTCAGTTATGTAGTGTGAGCAATGCAGGGGGTCACCAACTAGGTCTGTCCGGTCTATAAAACAATGTTCTATCATGAAAGGTCATGCAAGAACAGACACAGGAACCACTCCGACTCAGCTTCAAAGATGTTCTCAGGGTTATCGCCTTTGTCTGAACCTCCTTAACTTTTGGCAAATGAAAAAAACAGCAAATACATGGTTCATTTTGATGCATTCTGTAATATGTATGTTTTAAAACAAGCTTTAACCATGCCAACCCGTGTCCTGCTCTCTCATTAGTTGTAACTTGCCAACGACTGGCCCAGATGTTTAGCAGGCTGGAAAGGAATTTTGCGACTAGCTGACAAGTGTTCACATATCGCAATATTTGATCACAACTTGCAGAAAACTAAATTCCACAGAGAAGGAGGCAACTCTAGTACTGGAGGGCTGGTATCCAGGCAGGTTTGGTAGTTCCCCTCCTCAAACACAATCAAGAAGGAAATGAACAGGTGAGTTGAACCAGGTGTGCATCAAACTGTGATGGATACAGGCCTTCCAAGACCAGAGGTCCATGAGTTGGGCTGGTGGTTGTTCTAGGACATTATTCTGAAAAACCCTTTATGTTGAAGATCTGATGTTAACTACTCCCACATATACACCAATTCCTCCACATTTTTGGGAGGGATGCAATTAAAAATGCAGTAGACACATCAGCCTTGGTATGTTGCAAACACGAACACAAAGCTCAAGTGTTGACAGGCGGGATCTAAACTGGTGCTGAGGTGCTGGGTACACTGACATGCCGTACGGCTCACCAGGCTAGTGACTGGGAGAGATGGGTGACAGGCCTTTGAGCTGAGGAGCGTCAACGATGCAGCTCCTCTTCTCCCAGGCCCTGTCAAGTCCCCGCACCACCTCCAGACAAGGCCGGTCCTCCCATGCCATTACCACTGCGGCAACAGCGCCATGCCTCTCTACCTTCAGGACAATGTTGGTCGCCCCCTCTTATCTTGTCTGCTCTGAGACGATCATTGCAGAAACCAGATCCTCCGCCCAGGCTTGGGTTTCCACAAAACATAGCAGTAATAACGCACGATAAATTATTCAGGCGCGCCGAAATCGGACTTTGCGAAATGTTTATTGATACAGCATGGCTGGTGTCGGGCTGGTGACATGGACATCGATAGGGTTTGTCGGAGTCAGAGGGAGGCTCCTCACAAGTGGGACGGGAAGGGTGGGGTGGGTGTAGAGGACGGGGTGAAAGAACGAACATGGATGCTGGTAGAATCACGGAAAAAATGCAGGATGTGATCGATTCGGTAAGAGTGAGAGAGAGACATAAGTAGAAAGTGAGAGAGAGAGAGAGAGAGACAGAGAGAGTGAAATGAAGCAAAGGCAGCTGATAAAACAATGACATAAAGACGAGAGGAGATAAAGTCGTCGCTGAGAGACTGGAGATGAAAGGCGGAGAAATAAAGGCGGGGGATGTCATTAGAAGTCGTCCTTTCATACCCTCACAAAAGCAGTTAATATGAGCTTGAACATACAGATATATTAAAGCAGCACATTTTCATTATTATTAATACTAATAAGGGGAGATCACATTGTGACGAACAGCCACATACTAATAGTCAGAGGACTCATAATGGTAATGTCATGAGATTCCTTCTTTTTCCCACCCACCACCACGCAATCCCTCAAACGTTTCCCCCTTCCCTCTTAACGTGTTATTAATGCCGCTCGGCTTTATTTCTAAATAAGTTACGTTGGACAGAGGTGCTCGCCGCACGATGGAGGATCATTTAAACTAGAAAAACACACCGGGACGAGGGCATAAACGAGACCATTCTCTTAAGTTATTATAAAAGCATCATTACGGTGCATCGGCGGGGGCGCGTGACCAGCCTAACAAGCTTCTCTTTCTCAGCCCCAGTGATGGGAATATTGGACCAGTTTGATGAACCATTATGTCTACTTATCATAATAGCTTGCGTGCCATAGACAAAGAGCGTCTTTTTTGTCAAGAGTTCCTAATGTTCCAGCAATCCAGGCATTTAGAGGTCATCAGAGTGGAGGGAGACTGGGAGGGAGAAGGAGAAAGAGCGAGGGAGGGATAGAAATGGCTGTAAAGCTTGCACACAATCCTTGAGCCAGGAGTAAGGAGTACTTTGACAAAATGAGTCCATGGAGACTTCTGATGATGCCCTAATGCAGGGGTGTCGGACTCTGGGCCTGGTGTCTCCTCAAACACACACTGCATCTGTGATTAACAGTCCAGGTGAGATGAACCAGATGTGTCTGAACAAAGAAACCTAATGCATTTTTATTTGCACCTTACAAAACTCACAAACACACACATGTATATATACTATGTGAGAGTATATATATATATATATGCCCACACTTTGCACTTTGCCAGCAGGTGTACCCTACCTCCCACCCAGGTGTGCCCTCTTAACTGCTCATACCAGCTGAGTGAAATGCATGTGTAATATCCAACGCCTGCCATTCTTTCTGTTGTGCACATGGGGTTTGTTTAGCGAGCCCAGGCTTTGTTTTTGGCAATGCACGACTGCAGAAACGTGATACAGCTCTGTAAGTAGAAGACATGGAGCTGGCAAAAACAAATCCCAGCTTTGAATAAAGGATGGGGGGTTAAAACAACAGAAAAAGAGCGAGGGAGAGGGAGTAAACTAATAAAAAAAAAAACACACACAAACAAACAAGGCACATGCTCAGCTATATGTGTTCCCTACAACATCCAGCACAAACAAAAAGGAACAAAATTTCTTAAAGCGAACACAGTGCTTGGAAAAAGCAGGTTATTTTTGTGCGTGTCACTGCTCTTCCACTCAATCCCAATCGAACAAAACCAAACGCTATTCAACAAGCAGAGTGAACGCGGCGGAGAGACGACGTGCTCCTCGACGCTTCAGAACTGCCGCTTCAAATGCATCATGACTGACTCTCCCAACCCGCATTTCAATTCTGCTTATCGTCAGGAAGACGCATGGGACCGGCATTCAGCCCGTTACTCTACTGTAGACCTTACTCATGTTGAAATTACAATTAGCTGTTTGTTATGCATGCACACTCACTACATCTCAAAGGTTTATCCACACATTGACACCATCACCCCCATATTTTTACAGTATTTCAGCCAATGAACAACTAGTAATCATCCAAAATAACCTGTTAACTTGTCATAGCATCATGCTCAGCCTGACTGGAACCCATGTCAAGTTCATGGTTCTTCTCAGTTTTGGGACAAACTTCCTCTTCAGAGAACTCGAGAGAAGCTTATCGTCTTCCAACGATGACTAAAGAACCACCCTTGATAAGAGGTCTTGAATTTCTCAGACTAATGTAACATACAACAGTTTTGAGAATGAACGGAGGTTCTTATTTCCTCCCACTGTTCAAAGACTTGTGTTTCTGTCTCTGTGTTGCTCTGTGATGCCTGGTGCCCATAGTTAGCTGGGATCGGCTCCATGTTCCCCGTGACCCCAAATGGATTAGCTATTTGGAGAATGGATGGGTGAAAATATCTAATGTCTGTGGTCTGAGAATGTCCTGGTAGAGGATGATCTTCAGCTCAGGTTGAACTGTTTCTCTGTAGACCACAAAACCTCAGAGTACATTGCATTGTTCAATTAAACGTCTTTCTAATTCCTCTAATCTCAAACCTACGTAATCACCAAATACAGGTACAGAAAAAAACATAGAATATTGAGAAAAAGTTCAATATTTCTTGACATTTCTTTCAGAAAGTGAAATCTATATATTATATAGATTTATTACACATTTATTTAGATGATTATGGCTTTCATATATTAAAACCTAAAATTCACTGTCTCAGAAAATTAGAATATTGTAAAAAATTCAGAAAATTCATGGTGTCACACTCTAATCAGCTAATTAACTCAAAACACCTGCAAATGTTTCCTGACCCTTTAAATGGTCTCAGTCTGCGTCAGGAGGCCACACAATCATGGAGAAGTTGCTGACTTGACAGATGTCCTGATGACTGTCATTGACACCCTCCACAAGGAGGGTAAGCCCCAAAAGGTCATTGCTAAAGAAGATGGTTGTTCACAGGCTGCTCTATCCAAGTATATTAATAGGAAATTGAGTGAAAGGAAAAAGCAAAAATCCATTGAAGAATTTGTGGGAGCTTCACAAGGAGTGGACTGAGGCTGGAGTTAGAGCATCACACAGACGAATCCTAGACATGAGCTACAAATTCATTTCAAGCCGCTCCAGAACCAGAGACAATGTCAGAAGTGTCTTATCTGAGCTACAGAGAAAAAGCACTGGACTGTTGCTCAGTGGTTCAAAGTTCTCTTTTCAGATGAATGTGAATTTTGAAAATCAAGATCCCAGAGTCTGGAGGAAAAGTGGAGAAGCACAGAATCCATGTTGCTTGAAGTCCAGTGTGAAGTTTCCACAGTCAG
>JBBIGC010000039.1:5630668-5642138 GCA_037576955.1 Lepidarchus adonis
GCACAAGACCCAGGGGGCGCACTTACTTTAGCACAAGACCCAGGGGGCGCACTTACTTTAGCACAAGACCCAGGGGGTGTACTAACTTCTTATTTTTATGTGAATGTGACAACAAATAAATCCTAAATGTAGATTAAAAAT
The DNA here is from genome assembly GCA_037576955.1 of Lepidarchus adonis. NCBI lineage: Eukaryota > Metazoa > Chordata > Actinopteri > Characiformes > Lepidarchidae > Lepidarchus > Lepidarchus adonis. The sequence continues at coordinate 5,630,810 of JBBIGC010000039.1, forward strand.
TCTAGTTAAGCAAATGACATAAAAATTATTACATAATATCATGTATTTAGTAAAAAGAAATAACACTAATATCTATATCTGGCAAATGTGGGAGAATTTGTGTGTTCAGTGCACCGGTTGTTTTTAATTTTTGTAATAAAAAAAAAATAAATTTTTAAAAATTTAAAAGCCCATTTTAGAGGTCTTTAGGTGCTTAGACGTTACTATGGATACCATTTACATCCCTTGCAGCTGGTGTTATCTTTGATGGTCAAACACTTCTGGGCAGTTAACTGGGTAGTGAAGTGAAGTAAAGTGAAGGTGAAGTGAATTTGTCATTTCACCTTCAAATTGAATGATAATCATTGAATAATTTTTTCTAGGAATAAACACAACCAAATATAGTAATTTTAATATCCATACATACCTATCTTTTCATTTAGCCATCAATCCATCAAATAAGTATTATACATCAACTGTAACTATATATCACTAGTTTTTTCCAAGCGTAGTTTAGATGACGCACTGTGATTTGTGATCAGGAATATGTGAAAGTACCTCAAATTGTAACTGAACAATCCTAACAGTATGAGAACAGTCGGCTTTTCATCGGCATTTTTAATACCACTTGAGGGATTCAGTGGGAAAATCAGTTTTTATTGAAGGTTGGCATGACTGTCCTTACAGCTGGCACTGTGCTACACTTACACAAGGCTGAACATCCTGTAAACACACATATTCATTTTAATATAATTGACAATTGGCATAGGCAACATAGGCGGAACATGTGAGGATAGGGGGTGTGCCCTCTGCCCTCTGCCACAGAGAGATATGTAGCATATGTAACAATGTATATTGACTACTGGCTGTATAAGAGCTACACGTGGTCCAAAACAGTTGGGCTAAAATTGAACAAAATCGGACAGACTAAACACAGCCCAGTTTTCCGGCTATATAAAGGCCATGACAAACTAACCAGATTTAGCTCGAAAAACAACATCCAAAGACGTATGGTGCTTGGTGGGTTAATGTAAATGAAGTTCTCAAGTCAAGTCAAGTCAATTTTATCTGTATATCGCTTTTTACAACTGACATTGTCACAAAACAGCTTTACAGAATTGGGACTGAGCTCCTAAGGAGTAAACCAACAATGAAAGAGGAAAAACTCCCTAAACTGTAGGAACAGTACAGAGGAGCCTCTAAGTTAAGATCAGGTAAGTGGAGCGCGGAGCATGGTTCTGCATTGTTCTGCATGGTTCTTCACCTCAGTAGGAGTTCGTGTTTTCCAGCACATCAGGATTGGTCTACATCAGCATGGTCTGGGCAGCAGAGAAGAACAGGATCGCGGATACATCAGAGTAGTTTAAGTAGACACAGATAGATCGAGAGAAAGAGAGAGAAAGAGAGAGAGAGAGAGAGAGAGAAACTGTTATGGATGCTCAGTATTGCAGGTGATTAAGAATCACAGACATTATGGTCTGAGTGCAGGAGCTCCAGCAAGACTCTCTATGACAGCACAGCTAAAGGGGAGAGCCAGGAGGTAGCACAGACATTAGTGTATCCTGGGACACAAGGCAGCCAACCACTCGACCCTCAACAAACCGCATCACATTTGGTCGCAACAGCATTGGAACATTCCAGTTTACCATAAAATTCCATGCCTGAGAACCTTCTGGATCTGCCCCTTATCTAGAACTAACAGAAAGCTAGACTACACAAATATTTTCAGCCTGGACTTAAATATTGATGTGTATTTTTTTGACACAAAAATCCCAAACAATATTTGTAAGATTATTCCATAACTACTGGGCTTTATAAAAGAAAGCTCTGCCCCATGTTGTGACCTTTGCATCCTGCACCTTGTGATCCAAGTAAGTGTGGCGGATCATAAAGGATCAAGAGTTCACTCCGATACTGTGGTGCAAGACCATTCAGCGCTTTATAGGTTAATACAAGTATTTTATTTTAAATGTGAAAATTGATCGGACGTTCAGATTAGATAAAACGGGGGGGGATGTGCTTGTATTTTCTTGCTGCTCCATTTTGGACTGACTGAAGCTTGTGTATGGACCTACAAGTGCATCCTGAGAATAAAGTATTACAATAATCTAACCTAGATGTAACAAAAGCATGAATAAGTTATTCTTAGTCATGTGATGACATCATATTCCTTACTTTAGCAATATTTCCTAGTATTGTTATCTACATGGGCTTCAAATGAAAGACTGGGTTTGATGATCACAGACTTTAGAAGTAAGGCTGAACAATTTGGGGGAGATATATGATATATGATATATGACTGGGATTCTGTTCACAAGCTCTGAATTAGGCTCATGTAGAAAATAATCAAAATTCCTTGTAATTTCAATGCAAAACAACTTCGCTAAACAGCAACACAGCAAGACGGTCCTGGGTTCAACCCCCAGGTCGACCACTGGTGTCTCTGTGTGGAGTGTACAAGCTCTCCCTGTGTTTGGATGGTTTCCTCCCACTATCCAAAGACTTGTGGTTTAAAGTTGAGTAGCTATTGTAAACTGCCCGTTTGTGTGTGAATGGATGTCTGTCTCCGTGTTGTCCTTCTGTCTCTCCTCTTGACCATAACCGGCTGGGATTGGCAGGTTTGGATAATCAGAAGCTTGCAAGGCAGTTGTGATAGCGAGGATGTTCCACTGCCACCAAATACTCAGTAAATTCAAATGTTTTTGACACTGGGAACCAGTTAACTAATCTCCAGAGAAACGCTCAGTAAAGCTCCACAGTTCAAACATACAAAACCTCCTTCGCCAGCTGAACACCAGAGCTTGAGGATGAGGTTTGAGGCCCAAGAGAAGGAGCAGCAGCCTTACCCGAGCCCTGGAATTTAAGTGAACATGGTTTAAGGCACCAATAGCCATCGAAGAAATGTAGAGTCAGTCCAACCCAAATTACTGGATTACTGTACTGCTGTAAAGGAATCCAAACCAGACGTTTCCTCTCTCGTCAAGAGTATTTTTGGGGCATTTGGAATAGACATGACATTATCTCCACTATAGCATTTCATTCCATTCAATCCAAACATACCATGAAGTACACTTATAGACTGTGAACCTCCCACAGAGGCCAACATGTCATGATACATAACAAAGTTCATTCAGTTACAGTGTGGAGCGCCTTTATCATGATTGCGGTCCTTCTAATAATGACCCTTGAAAGTGTGAAGACTATTTAGACGCCAGTGGTCAGTCAGGGTCTAAAATGGGAAACATTAGACTTCCTCAAAGACCCCTTAGGAAGAAGAAAAGCTTATCCTGTTCCTCACGGCTCAGCAGTTTCATTTACTACCGACAGGTCATTGATGTCATTCTACGCTGGACGGAGAACAGCTTGGAAATTCAATTCTAGATTTTAACCACTTTCGGTTGGATTATTATTTACATTTCCGGCTGTGTTCCCAACCTCTTCTGCCAAAGCTACTTCAGAGTCCATTTCATAACTGTATCAGAAGACCACACGTTGGCAGATATGTTCTGATAAACATCAACTCAAGGCTACACAAGTCGTAAAACCAGCTGTATCGTTTTCTCGGGAAAAACTTAAACAGCATCATGACATTAAACAATGAAAATACCCCATTTAATGACATGTTACTAAAACCGTACCCTTGTGTAAAAGAGAACCTGCTTTGGGGGGGGAGGCTTTCTCCAGCAAACCGTCAGGCTCCAGAAAGCAAACAGAGCAGTCGGCGAACCCAACGCCACAAGCACAAAGGGGAGAGTCAAGGAAATGGTAGAACAGCAACCGTGTTACAAGAGTGGACGGGTGAGCAAGGAATTCAGTCTCTTTTGGGTTAATAGCAGTCTACAACACATGCTTAAGTGAACAGCGAGTATCAGTTTCTCCTTTAATTCATGTTTGCTTTTGGTTACAGTGCACATTCCTCATGTGAGGAGGCCCAGAGAGGAAAAGACTACATTGTTCAAATACAGTAGCCTCGTGTTTTACAAGCCAAGCGGTCGTCGGACTAAACTACAGTAGAAACGCCTCTTTGCCACGGTTTCTTTTATTCGAAAAGTTGACAAAATAAAAACGCTGAAGCCTTAGGATCAGAGACAGCATATACTTTGTATTTTAGCCTGATTTCCCAACACGTCAAGCTCTCAGCAGACAAGTGTTAGGAAGCACAAACCGAACAGAAAAGACATCATTGAAGCTATACGCCAGGACATTTCCCTGACTTTTATACTGAGAGAAGAAAAAGAAACAAAAACGTCTCAGGGTTGAACTTGTACAACAGAAAACCTTCCAACAGCTTGTGTGTGCATGGTTCATTACCCATTTCTCAACTTTCCAGGGAGGATAAAGGTGTGAGATTAAAACAGCATTGACACAATGAACAGTTCAAACAAAATAGTCATTGGTTTCCTTGAACCAACATTTAGGATAACTGTGAATTTTAATAACCAAACGTCAAAAACGAGTATTGACTGAATAAAGAACGATGACCAAAGGTCAAGAGGTGTAATGAAGACCAAAACCAAATAAATCAACATCCAGTAGTTGTGTGTGCGCATACTTTGGTTTCATGTTGGGGCACATCTCATTCTGTAGACCAATAAGTTGAAATGCTTAAAGACAAAAGGGGACACAAATATAAATCTCTTGTCAAAGCACAGTCATGGCTGAAGTGTCCTATTTACACAAAGGTGAAGGAAAACGGCGAATGTGCGTTAACTATTCAGGCTTTTCCAATCAAGGAAAAGGGGGAGGAATAGCATCTGAAGTCTGAGGAGTGTCTGCAGACAGGTAAGAGAAAAAGAAGCAGATGAACAACCCTGATTGGAACCGCTGCTGTTTTGATGGGGGTGGCTCAGTCCTGTACCAGGATGCAGTTCAACATTAAGGGCCTTTGTACAAGGCACCTGCTCCGTAAAGCTACGGTACCTCGTTTTCGTATGAATATTCATGTCTAAAGTGAAAAACATTTATAATGGCTTAACCAAATATGTTCACACAAGTAGGAACACTCATATAGGATAGGAAAACATTAAGAAGATGCATGTCCAGTGGAATATCTGCTGCATTAGTTATTAACAGATGTGCACTTGCTTTAGGCCCATTGAGCAGTTATGGTGTGAAAACCATGGCTAAAACAAAGGAAAAGATGGGGGGTAAAAAATATGATCAAGCATAGAACTTGTACAACTTTATTTACTGTTGTGCTTTACCTTGGGTAAAATTTTCCAAATACCAATTAAGATGACAAATGGGGAGGAGAAAAAAATAATAATTAAAAAATCAAGTGAAGAGGAAGAAAAAAAAAAGAAATTGGGAGGGTGTGGTGGAGAACCAGGTCAATACAACAATACAAATCAATGAATAAGGTTGACAAGATGGGTTTGAAACAAAAGTAAACATGATTTTTTGCGTGAACGCTCATTAAGGGGTTATCAGGATGTGCAGCCATGCAAGAGCAGGGTCGCACGTCCAGTCAAAGATAAAACACTCAGACCGATCATCTTCAAAGCTACTCAACACAGCACGTACAGTACAGACAGACTGACTGCACAGGACAGGCCGTCGAGCTGAAAGATGCTAACTACATAGCGTACCCATCCTAAGGCAGTCTCCCGTTTGAAAACTAGGAGACAGAAATGGCTGAGCTTGCAGTGAGACAATACAGGCACTGGACAACCCCTGTATGGTGTGAGACGAGAAAAGGCTAGCAGGACTAATACAGGATGAGGTTTAAAGAAGGGATACGCAAAAAAGAAAAAAAGAAAGTGGGCCGATGCTGAAAAAAAACAACTAAAAAAAAATCTCACTCATCATTGGTTTCTGTCCAGCATGTGACTGTATGGAAATGAGAAGTACACAAAAGCCTAGCAAGCAGCACAAACTTTCCCCAGGCAGCTTCACAGGGCTTACCCAAGACTGAATTTTCTATATTTGAAACCTTTAAATATCTGCAAAAATGTCGTATCTTTTATCGATCCATTTTATATTTTTACGTGCACAGAAGCTGTTTGTAAATCATTTGTCCTAAAGCGCATTAATTGTTAATTATCAGTCTAATTCTACACCCAGAAACCACACCCAGGTCGTGGCAAACAAATAAGCTGATTTAGTTTTTTTTTTTTTGTCTTTTTTTTGTCGTTTTTGTCTAAGCCCACCTCAGCACGTCTTCCCCAGCCTGGTGTCGTTTTATCCCAAGCACAGCTAGGCCTGAGAGCTTCAAGAACATGAGGAATGGGGAAGAGAGAAAGGTGGCAGCGGTGACAGAGCAGAGTGTCTAGCTTCGGGGTTCAGATATAAAACTTGCACATTGCGATCTACACATTTATTATTTTGTGTGTCATAGTTTGCTGGTGCAGGGCCACTGGTCTTACTCTAGTCAAGATTTTCATCTGGCTTCTGCAATCCATTCTGCCAACAAAATCCCCTTGCTAAAAGGCAAAACACTTGATTTAAATTTCTTGCGCTATGCCATTTAAAAATTAGATTCAACAAAAACAAAAGGAAAGAATAACTTCTCTCCAGCAGTCCCTCGGTTTCAGCCTCTGCTAGCTAGAATTCATACCGTGTGCCAGTCCAAAACGAGGCTGTAGGTGTTGAAGGGCACTGTCTACTGTGAAGTCCTCCCCTCTCCTGCAGCAACCGCCTCCATCGTCCCTAAACAGCTTTATTCCCGCAGATGGGGTACATATGGGGGAGAAGAAGGAGTTGGCTCCATCAAGAAAGTCTTTATGTATGCGCTTTTCTCTCCCCCCCCCCCCCAAAGAAAAAAAAACTTGTTGGAAAAGCTGGCTCTCTGGAAAAGCAAGGGACAAGGGGGAGAGGAAGAGCCAGGAGGAGGAAAACTCTTGCAAGAGAAAAAGTTGGGCAGTGTTCCTGTTGAGGCGTGTGTGCGTGTAAGTGTGTGAGTGTTGTATTAGAGTGTGTGTGCACGCATGTGTGGTTTCTACAGCAGGTCGACGCGACGGTAATACAGCAGGTAGGCAGTGCGCTCCGCAGTCTGCTTCACCACATGGTACTGGTTGATCACTTTCACTGCCTGGTCGTCAATGCGCAGCCAGCCATTCAGCCCGATGTGGAAGACGTCTGTAGTGTAATGGCCGCCTGTGGCACTGTTCCCATGGTGGTAGACAACTGCACACAAGAGATGCAAAGGTCTCAGAAGGCATTTTTATTTTTGAAATGAATAATACTCTAAAATGTACAGTGACAGGAGTCATTACATCACCATGCCTGTCCACACACACGGGTTTTTCTGAGTACAAATGGTTATGATGGACCTAGTGAAATAATTGAGGTTAATTTCTCATGAGATTACGCGTAGTCCTGGAGGGCAGAGTCCAGAACAGTCAGTCGAATTCCTTGCTCACACACACCTGGTTCAACTCACCTGTTCATCGCCAGGTTTGGTGGGAGGTTTTTAGAGGGGAACGTCCAAACTGTGCTGGACACTGGCCCTCCAGAACAAGAGCCCGACACCCCTACCTTACAACACATTGCCACAAATAGGTAACTAAATATAAATTACAACTTTCTGGCAATCAGGGCTTTTGCAAGTTTCAACAAGTTAAATTTAAGACCAAGATTTTCAAAATAACACTGGTTCAAACTGTGCAAGGACCGGTTTTCTGCAAAATTTTAGCTGCACTTGTGTTTTTCTGATTTCTCAGTGCCTTTACACAAAGCTTAAACAGCTTTAGCATATTCTAGCACAATGTGCAATGGGCTTTAGTTTATAAACTTTCAGTAAAAAAAATAAATGCATCAGAGTCACTTATCCCATACAGACTAAAGTCAAATTGAGCTTAAAAAAAAACTTTTGAAACGCAGCTTTACTTCACAAACTATCCATCTTAATCTATGGAGATAAATTCAGAGTGGTTTACGGAATCCATCGCACCTTGGTCTCGATATTAGTCTAATTACAGCACCCTACACTACCCTACTGAAAGAAAGAACACGGAGTCAATAGATATATACAGTATATATCCCTCACATTTGAAACATTTTACTACATCTTTTCATGGGACAACACTGAAGATAACACTGATGCAATGTGAATAATACAAGCTGTCCACTGACTAACTCAATCTGCTATCCACACAAATTAACTCCCAAATTGTGCCCAAAGTGTCAATATTTTTTAACACTCTTGGGCATGGAGTTCACTAGAGCCACTCCTCCATGACACCTTGCATCTTCTGCTTCAGTCTGCCCCACAGATGGCCAGTCCGGCACATTTACCCTCAGTTTCGTTAGAAAAGGTAGTGATGATCTTGGAGGTGTGTTTGCAGTCGTTATGTTGGAATACTGTCCTGTAACCAGTTTCCGAAGGCAGGAGGTAATGATCTGATTCAGTGTGTCACATTACTTGTTGGCTTTCATGGTTCCTTCAATAAGCTGTAGCTCCTCACTGCACCAAACCATGACACTCCCACCACCATGCTTGACTGTAATCAAGACAATTGTCTTTGTACCTGGTTGTCGTTCACATGCTTAAACTTATTTGGTGCAAATGGTGTCATCTTGGTCTTATTAGGCAACATGACATGGTTCCAGTAATCCATGTCCTTAGTCTACTTGTCTTCAGCAAACTGTTTGCGGGCTTTCTTGTGCACGGACACAGAGCACCTCTGCATATGACACAGAGCATGTGCACTCAACTTATTTGGTCAACCATGGTGAGGCCTGTTGAGTGGAACCTGTCCTGTTAAACCTCTGCATGGTCTTCACCAGGATGTGGCAGTGTAAGGGTGTTGGCAATCTTCTTATAGCCTAGGCCATCTCTATGTAGAGCAACAATTGTATGTGAAGTGAATGTGAACAGACAATGCACCACAATTAAAAAGCTAATTTACACGATTATACAAGCTGTACACTGACTACATTGAATCAAAGTGTCATATCTTCAGTGTTGTCCCATGAAAAGATTAAATATTTACAAAAATTGCAACCAGATAATTCTGAGCTACTTCCCCCCTTTTAAAGCCTTAGATTCAGACTTAATACTTACCAGAAACCCTGAACAAAGCATGGTTATTTCCATTGTGAACCACATACAACAAACCAACAGCAACACCAACTACAACAGAGTTAGACAAGATAATTTTCTGGAAGCAAAGGTGGCTGTGGTTTGATTGAAATGGGTCAAAAGCAAAGTTGTTGTTCAAAGACACATTTCAAGCAAGGAAAAAAAAGTTTCTGATCAAAGAATACCATGTGTTCGATATTACAAGGCATTCTGAGCGATCTTCATTGCTTGCTCATGAGTTATGGGCCAGATGGTCTTACCAGAAGACAATAACGTTTAGAAAAGAGGTTTTGGGGAAATATACTGCACTGGTATAGCAACCGCTGCTAAGGGTTACAGTACAACCTAGCTTTTGACAAGCGCAGCGCAAACTTTTCCCTTCCAAAGCAAAATAAACGAGTGGATGTAATTTACTCCTAAGCAGGGAAGAGATGAATGCGAGCCCATGGTCCCTGAGGGAGGGCAGTGTGTGTTTAAACAGATCAGTGAGCCATATGTTGGGGCACAGCAAGTCACTGGAAACGGCCGAGGGTGGGGGGTGATGGAGGTGTAAATGAAACTAAGACAAAGGCCTTGATCCATAAGCTTCCAGGAGTCGTCCTCACTCAGGTCATATTCATTTAACATTAACGATACTTTAGTTTTTAGTAGTAGGAGTAGGAGAGCAAAAAGATCCTGCAATGAGTTACTAGGGAACATGTTCTTAAAAACATTACATTAAATCAATGTTCTTAACCTCAATACAATCTACCTCCCCACACAAAACAGGCAGCAATTACCTGTCTCTCACATTAGGATGAAAAAATAAATCTGAAATGTCCAGACAAGCATGCAAGTACACAGGGGCACACCAAGCATACCTGCAAAGAGCCTGTAGGTTCTTTGGCCTTTCAACGTTTTGCTCCGCACTCCTGGAGAGAGGAGATCTGCAGGGAAAAAGACACAAACCATCTCTTCAGCATAATGAGTTCAAACATTTTGGTTGGTGACCTGTGGGCTGTAAGATCTGAGAATACTAAACATTGTCTAAAGAGAGAAGAAACCTCATTTATTTGTAAAACTAAATTCAACCCAGATTACATGTTTTACTATGGCCTAAGTGGGTCAGCATGTTGGCAGCCGAACTAGAATGAGAGATACAGCCATGCTTTAAACAGCAGCATTTTTAAAAGTGCCTCAGGCTATGACTCTTTGGCTTTTTGTTGTTGTTTTTGGGACATGCAGCTTTCTGTGGGAGCATCAGGCCTCCATGAGGACACAGGCTAGCCCTCAAACTACACCAGGGACCATAAAAAGCACCCACTTTTGGCACAAGCAACAAAAATGCTGAGGTTGCGGAGACAGGGGGTGACAGGATTAAATGTTTCAGTTCTATAGGAGTATAAAGGCCTACACAGTGAATAAGCAGCTGCGGTAAAAGTAGGCAGCTGGTGCTATGGACTGATGAGGTGTAAAACTGTGAGCAGTTGAGTGAGGAGGCTAGATCAGATTTGTCTAAAGAAAAGGGACATGAATAACTGTCTGGCAGCTGGAGTGCAATCAAAACTTACAGGATTAATAACCCTTGTCTCACATGTGTGATGGCAGAAATGGACACATTGGCCAATGTATGGATGGAGTGATGGCAGAATTGTTCTACGTTTATTTGACTAAAACTACACTTAACATTCTACAGCCTACAAACTTCATTTCAGTGTTCTTTAATTATATTGCCATTATGTAAAGTACTACCTTGGGCCAGAATTGTGTACCTGCATGCATGCAGAGTCTGGCATACCTTTACTAATCTCTAGATCAACAGGGTAGTCAATGTTCTTGATCAGTTTCTGGCAGCCACCGGTCTTCTCAAAGACAAATCTCTTCAGGTGCAGCACAAGCACAGGAGGAAGCTCTTCTAGAGTCACCCTTCGACTGATCTCAATCTGTAGACAGAAAAAGAGTAGACAAAAAAAGCAGTCAATCACAAAAGTCAAACACTGACTTCATCTCTCTTAAATCTCACTCAAAAATGGGCATCTGTGTCCTAAAGATTAGGGAAGTGGGTTTGTGACTGAACGATCAGTGATACAAATCCCTAAATGAGCAGGAACGTCCTCAGCTGAAGTGCCCTTCAGCAAGGAACCGAACGCTAAACTGCTCTTATGGGCACTGTGGCTGTTCCGAGGGTGCATGTGCCAACTACTCACGTGAGGCTTAAAACAACAAAAATGTTAAAAAATAAAAAAACTATATATATATATATATATACACACATATACAGGTCCTTCTCAAAAAATTAGCATATTGTGATAAAGTTAATTATTTTCTGCAATGTACTGATAAACATTA
>JBBIGC010000039.1:5642238-5652763 GCA_037576955.1 Lepidarchus adonis
ATACACACACACACACACATTTTTTATTTATTTATTTATTTTTTTAACATTTGATATATTTTAAACACATATATATATATAAATTTTTAAGTATTTTATAGATTATATATATATATATATATAAAAACTGTGCAGATATTACAATAAATTACAGCCGAATGGCTCATGTGCACCAACTACTCACAGTTGTCAGTGTGTGCGCATCTCTGCTGAGGTAAAATGCCAAAAGAAAATTCAACCCCATGGAATCTGAGCACATTTTCTCTAATGAATAATAAAAAAAAATATATATATATATTGCACACAAAAAGCCTGTGTGAAACAAGAGGAAGAGGCTGGACAAATACTTATGGTCATCATTACACAAAGAAATAATCTGAATGTTTAGCAGAATATATAAGAATAAAGCCATAACACCGCTGTAAACCTGAAATGTCAACCCAAAGAGATATACAGACATTGGACAGATGCTTACTCTTCTATTAAATTTCCTTTGTAAAGAAAAGATAGAATTGTCTAGTTCAGTTTCAAGCACTGGCAGGGAGTCAATGGCTGCAAAATCCATGTATACTATTGTGCTTTGGAAGCCAAGGACAGGCAATCCATCACTCACTGACCACTGCAGCCAGACAAAGAGGTCTTCAAGGTGGGGGTGGCCTGATAGTTTCAGAAAATAAACATTTAAACAACCAAAACATCAATAGACATAACCCTTCCAACAAAACATTGACTTCCCACAGCAAAGGACAAATAAAAGGCATGGGGACATTGTATAACATGGGTCATACCCTGCATGCTTGTAATAGGCCTGAGTGTATACAGACCTCCTGCTTGGTTTTAGAGGTGTAGCCTTGAACAGACTCGCGTGCCACCATGGTTTCCAAAGCCTCCTGAACTGTGCGTATCTTCTCTGACTGGATGTCCAGCTGCAGGGTGAAGAACGGCTGCAGAGTGGCAGACTCTTTCGAACTGTGCTGGTACACAACAGATCTACATATACATATATAAAGGAGAAAAAAGACAAAAAAGCACAACCTCAAAGTGTGACAGTGTAACAAAAATTAAATGCATATCCTCTACCCAAGGGGAGCACAGCATATACGAAATCCAGTCCAGGAGTGTCAATGTCCAGCAGTTTGGTAGCTCCAAACTCAAAACACACTCAACACCTGGCAATCAACAGGCGAGTTTGAAGTAGGGGTGTATAATGAGGGAGATCACCAAACTGGCCTGGACACGGGCTCTCCAGGACTCAACACCCATGGTCTACAACAATGGTCATGTGGAAAAGTACAACGACAACCACTTAAGACGATTTGTTAAACATATGGGTCATTTTTTTCAATGCAGTGCTTAGAGGTAAAGGTAATAACTTAGAAAAACTAGCTCTTCTGTGGGGAAAGTAAGTACACCCTTGGCCTCATTAATAGAAAGAACTTCATGCAGTCATTTTACACAACTGTCCCAGACGTCGGCTTCCTCATTAAATGTTGCTTACAATCATGCATTGTGGAAGACTGCATAGCATGGTCAAAATTACCATTTTTTTGCTGCAGTGTGATTTGCGACACCAAAAACAGACCCCAACACAGAAAAAAAGTCCATCTCACAGCAGGTCACCAGCCCTTTGTCAATGTTTTCAGGTTCTTCTGAAAATCTGTGCCTAGTCTAGACCTCATGCATCCTCTTGTTTATTTGATGGAGAACAAACAACTTTAAAAATTACTGTGAAAAAAACTTAAAAAACTTAAATTACTATTTTTCTGTATGATGCTTAAAACAAGTGTTTTTTTAAACAAATGTTTAAAAAAAATATTTAAAAAAAAAATGTATATATAACATACATACATAATATATATATATAATATAACACACACTAATGTGTGTGTTTTTGGAATGCAATGCTTCCAAAAACATTAAGTCCAGGGGGGGAGGAAAAAAAAAAACAAAAAAAAAAACACTACAACTTATTCACCCTGTTTACAAAAACATAATCCCTTCAAACTATTCATCTTTTAGTCTTTGAACATGAAAGCTCTTAAAAAATTATAAAAATGAAAAAAAAAAAAACAAAAACAAAAAAAAAAACATGTGTCATTTGAATCTTATGCCTTTACCATTTAAGCTTTCAGCATGTGTGACTAAGGGGAGAGCCAGATGGACAGTTCCACTGAACAGCCAAAAAGTGTTACACAGCTGCTCACAGCTCTGTTTGTGATGGCTATAGGCAAGCAGCTAGAAGGCTGGACAAAGTGCCAAGACAGCAGGCAGTGCTGAAGATGGCACGAGACTCCGCTGACTCGGCTACCAAGTGTTGCAGTGTGGAACAAAAATAAATAAATGGCAGCTCAGTGCAGGTACAAGATAAATAAGCAAAAAAATTTATCACCAGTGTGTTCATGTCAAGAATGCTGAACAGGAGAAGGTGAAATTATTTTTTATTTTGTATTTATTTATTTTAAACAGGGACAATACAAACTACCATTACAATTTCATAATCTAAATACGCTAGATTGTACTACAGCCCATGGGCAGGTTTACATTTACACTGATTTGCACATATTTGATCGTATACGAGTGTATGATAAATTGACAAAGAAATATTGAATTAAATTGTGTACTTGTACACAATATATAGATGCGAGAGTTTAACGTATACAGGTATGGGTGTACATTGCTTCACGCCAATTGAATTTTTTTTTTTTAACTTGAACTCAAACTTCTGACATCTCATTCATTCCAATTCTCATTTGTGATCAGTACAACTGAAGCACTAATGATCAACCAGTAAACTGGACCCTGCATTTGCAAATAAGCAAAGCACCAACTTTGTAATTTGTGAAGGAATAGTTTACATTATAACTTTATGTTTCATATTTCGGGTTAAGTATTTCTTTAGAATAAATCTCATCCCCAATGACCAACCTGATGTGTCCTCCAAATATGTCTGTGATCGGGGTGCGAATGAAGTCCGCCTGGCGCGTGATTGAGGTTTTATTCCTGGGTCCCACCTGTTCCCACTCATCCTCACTGCCATCCTCTCCCTCCCTCTCAGCGGGGTCTTCCTCGTTGCCTTGGTGAGACTCTGGCCCATTTGGTGTAGATACTTCTGCTTAAAAAGACAAAAAAAAAATTACACTGAAGTTCAAAGGAACCAAGCCAAAGACAATGGATAAATAAAGGAAACGTGTGTACATAAATTTAACAAAATACATGCCCGCCCACCCCCGATTAGAGAAAGAACATACTCTCTTCCTGTGGTGAGAAAAGCTTCTTTAGTGCCAGCATCTCCTCGTGCAGTCCATTCAGGGTGAAGCCTAGATACTCCTCCGCATCTTCCTGTCGACCCTGCAAAAAAAGGGAGAGAGATGTCCACCCATTAGCAACCACTTTTCGCAACGGAGTAACTGCGGGTGTAAGCAGATAAGAGTTCATCTGTTCGGTTCTTAAATCAGCTTTAATTTCACTTCATTTAAAAAAAAAAAAAAAAAAAAAAAAAGGCTGACTAAGCAAAAAAAAAAAAAAACAATTTACATTTAGACGGAATAAAATGTTCATCAAAAATGCAAACCAGCAGAACCATTTCCTGCCTCATGGAAAGCTATTCATAATATTAAGAAGTTTGTAAAAACCATGCATGACTTACCTTCTCAGACAGGCTGGATTTAATGAGGGTGAGGAGCTTGTACATATACGTGGGCTCAAACGGTACACCTGGTCTAATATCTTTAATTATCTTCTCTCCAGCAGCTGTGAAGTACAAGCAGTGAACCATTTATCCATTGCCCAAGCTCCACACATGCACCACCTTACAGGCAATACAGGATCTCCAAATCATTCAACGTGCATCTCTGAACTGTTACAGGAAACCAGCAAAAACCCACTCATACATGAGAACACCAGAACATCCATGTGTTGAGTAGAACGGTGCAGATGTCTGAACGGAGACTTACCTTGCTGTTTGGCCTTGGAGGGAACAGGCATGTTGCTGAACTCATTCACAAGTCGAACGCTGTAGTAGGCACAAAACATGAACACAAAAATTGAGACATCTTAGCTCATCCCTAAGGATAGCCCGATGCAAAACACAGGTAATAATTCAGCAGTGTTGCCTCTAAAGCTAAAGGAGGGGATTAGACAAGTTAGAATTACTCACAAGTTATCCATCATTGGTGTGGAGGTGCAGGGCCGTTGCGTCTCGCTGAAGATGGGAATAGATTTCATCAGGTGATACATTGGGGGGCAAGCAATCAGCGCCTGAAGAATCTTTCAATTAAGAGTCAAGGTTAAAATAAGCATCACCACTAGGAACAACCCAGTATGTGCAACAACAGTCATTGCTTTCAAATCAGAAAAGGATACAGCATTGATATAGCACCAGTTTCCCTTGTTGATCAGTCCTCTTGGTTGTAAAGACACTGGTTTGTGTATCAACTTCACATTCTCAATAAGTTCTGATGAGAAACCAGAGAAAAGATGTTTTACGGTCCTCAGAGGAAGAGGAAACGATAACAGTTTCGGCCGGGAACACCAAGGATACTTCATCACACCTAGGAGCGGAAGCTTCCATGTGATGGCAGAAATGTACTTGCTGTGAGCTACGTACGCGTATCCGCATCCAGTTGCGTTGTTAACGTTTGTGCTGATATGTTTGCTTCCGTACTGTGCGTCCTAATCTGTAGTGAGGGCTCCTTATCAACAGGGATCAGTGTCGGGGACGGAAACCAAATAAATACCAGTATCTTGCATACATCATCTGTTATTGCAAACAAACATGTGTTCACTCGAAGAAATATTAATCTTCAGCAAACTGAGACGGCGTCAGAGAAGAGAACGCAAAACGCTTAGATGGTACATTCAACCAATTAACAGATCTCGTCAGGAAAATGAGGAATTCTTTTCTGTTTTTACCAATGAGAGACACTGACGAAGAAAAGCACAGGGAATAACTATTCGACAACTTGCTCCGTCAAATTCGCCCTCTTTGACTGTTGAGTGCAGATCTCGCAACAGCGCCTCTATAAAAATACGCAGGTACTGCATCTCCGTATACGTTCCGTTAATTTGAGTGCATGCACAAAAACCAACGCAAGGAACGCAGAATATGGAACGCGGCTCTACGTACGTTAACAGCAAGTATATTTCTGCCTTTAAACTGACCACTCGTGTGGTGTGCATCAAAATAGTTTCACTCATTTGTCAATTTAGCTAAATTTGTTAATTTAACAAGTTTAAAACACTGTTAGAACAACCAAAAAAAATTATTAAAAAACATTTAAGATCTGAAAATAAATCCTTACTGAATTGAAGTTGTGTGGCTTCCGTTTTGGAAAAGACCTTGTACACACAGGCATTAAAACTTATATTAATGCACTCTGATCCATTTGTTTGGTAGAGGTACTCCATTGACATGAATACAATGTTACATACGTATTTGTTGTGCATTAACCTGTGGAGGAAGTAATGAGCCCAGAATGTTTTGTAACCTGTGGGGTTTGAGGTTTTAATGAAATATGGATCATTGTCTTTGGAGCTAATGATTATGCTAATGATCCTCCTGATATAGTGACAAAAGAAGAGAAAACATCACCACCCCCACTGGGTTCACCATCTGAGCATTTCTACTCCTGCAGAATTAAATTTAAATTAAGGTTAAGTTTTCATTTTTCTCATCTGTATTTGAGAAATATAAAATGCTCAATTCAGACATGTGTGTGGACCAGCCCTAAATAATAATCTGCTCTTAACAAGTCTGTTAAGCACTATGAAGCACTATGAAGACAGAACTCAGGATAAAAAGAGCAATGTGCTTTACTTCTATAAGGTTGGCATCTTTTCCATCACAGTTATCATACAGCTATGCAGAAAGTGTAAGCTATTCAAGCTTCAGCTAAAAACATGTGGGGGAGTGATTGTGTGCCAAGAACCAATGGAGCAAAAGCTTAATCCATATTAAGTCATGTTTCATCAAATATCGAGCAATGTAACCATAAGGTACAGTGATTTATTTACAAATAAATGGTTATATCAAATTAGAAATACCGCTTCACTTTACAGTCTTTATCCACAAAACTAGCGGCTTAGTTAGCTGAACTGTAGTGTGTGTTGGGCTTTGGGTTTTGTGAACATCCACAAAAAGGAAGTGGTCCGTCTTTGAATATTTCAGTCCAAACACCATCCTGATATCTTACATGACATTGTTGTTATAACACAGATGGACTGAATTAATACATCTCATTAAGACAGATTAATTTATTCAGAGAAAACCACAGCTTAATCCCCAAAACCAGAAATGTTGCCACATCACGGCTGAATTTTGGTTCTTTGTTCATATTCTATAGCAGTCAGTACATCTTTAATATAGCTTAATACTACAATAAACCAATGCTGTTCTCAAGCACATAAGGAAAATACTGAAGGGACGGTAATGTTTAGTTAATTCAGAATTAATCAGTGGACAGAAAATATGATCTGGCTTGTGCAGGACGTCCAAGCATAAAGTGTGATTCTTTTACACCTTAAATGTAACCATGACAATAAGTACAATGAAACAGACATGGTACCTGAATTGAGGATTGAAACTTCCTCCGCTATTCACATCTTCACAGGGCTCATGAAGCATTTAGACCACTTTTAATAAATTTTTATTTCATAAAAAATGAAGACACTGACGAATTTGGAAAAATGAGTGAGAGGGATTTCCATCATGTGATGTGTGTGACTAAACAGGACTGATAATGGCAGAGCAAAGCAAACTTTACTTCATATCAGACATTACTGGCAGATTTCCTTCTTCATTAGGTTCAATTAGCAGTAAAATGACAAAAAAAGCCTAAAATAACAGGAGTGTGTGTGTGTGTGTGTGTGTGTGTGTGTTTTTGGGGTATACTGCCCCTAGTGTTTAAAGCAGGTGAACTGCTTCCAGACAAGAGCAAAATTATTTCATGCTGCCACCTTGTGGCCAGAACGACACACCACAGACTAGTAAAACACGTTTTTGATATTATATGAACAATGAACTAGTTTGTGAAACTAATTATCTACTTTCCACTTAAAATAATGTAAAACAAGTGCTATAGAATTAAGTCTGTTCTTCACACACATTCAAAGATTCCCTTCATGAAACCAAAACAAGCTCAGGTTCTCAGACTTTGAGGGCACTCTGATGACTGGATACCATACCTGCCAATTTAGGGGCCATTGGATCTTCAGACACAGGAACAGGGTTCTCTCGCACTTCACACACCTTCTCAGGCAGCTCAATGGCAGCTGGAGACACAGCAACAACAGCAGGTATATTTTTCACCTCCACGTAGGCCTGAGGGCCTCCTGGGACAGGCTTGGAGGTGTGGAAAAGGCTGGCCCAAGATTTTGGCGGGCTGGCCACAAAAGTCGCAGCCGGACCAGGTGAGGATGCCTGCTCGGCCACAGGCTGGGCCTCCGAGTCCGAAGAGGGCAGGACCAGAGCAGGACTTGGCCGGACCTCACCTGTCTCAGATGAGACCAGACGTCTGTCTGCAGCTGCATCAGCAGTGGTCACTTCCGGTAGTCCATTGGCCTGGCCCGAGCCCTCAGGCTGGCCCTTGTCAGTAGTAGCAGGTGAAGTGGCGACCGCAGCAGCAGGAGGGGGCGGGGGGGAGGTTGGGCAGGGGCTGTGCCCTCGACTGCCCTGCAGTTCGGGGCTCTCCAAAGCTAGGGGCTCTGCATGCTGCTCTGCAGTCCTGGCCCCCTCCACAAGTCCGCTACTCTGAGAAGAGGAAGAGGAAGAGGAAGATGATGAGCAAGCCGCAGCATTACTGTCCGACAAAGACGCGGTGCCACTCGTCAACTCCAAAGAAGATTCATCAGGGCTATCACAAGTCCTCTGATTGGGGACAGGGGCAGCCAGAACTGTGGAAGGGATAGAGTCCACTGGGGCAGCAGGGGTCAAGTCGACTCCTGGCAGCGCCTCACCAACCATGTCCTCTGAAGCCAGAGCTGAAGCACTGACGGTGTGTCCATTGACCAGCCCTGAACCAGGCACTCCATCGACAGCTCCTCCACTGCTGTTACTGGAGCCTTCTAGATAGTTGTAGTAACCGGGTGGTCGTTTTTTCTTTTTCTTCCTCTCCCGCTGACCCAGGTTGCCGGCGACCATATCCAGGTCCGAGCAGGCCTGGTGACTGTCCAGCGCAGAGGATTCAGAGTCTGCGCAGTCTACAGAATTGAAGTCTGCACCATCCGGAATGTCTGCAATGGGCACGGCTGTAGGCAGGTTCTGAGAAGGCTGGCAGCCCAATATGAACTCCGGAGCCTGGGGATTCAGAGTACTCGAAACCTTGTACAACGGGTCTTTCATGGACACTGGCTCCGCGCTCATCACCTCGTCCACCCCAAACTCAATGTGCTGGTAATCTTCTCCTGCAGATGCACATAAAATTTAGCACAAGGCAAGTACGGAGTCATGATGGCTTAATTTTAATCAATGTAAATAAACAATTGTAATAAACTAAGCAGCAAACTTCACTTTTTTCAGTGAAGCGGTTAATCCCATACACCCCATGTTAACATAACACCCCCCCATTACCCCCAAGGCCTCCTGAGACATCAAAGGTGAGGTCAGTCATCACAAAAGGGGCCTCTACGCTATGATGCAAGGATGTGAAGCAGTAAGAGACAGTTTGAAATGAATCTGGAGTGTTAATGATCATAAGTCTGAAAAAATAATAAAAACGGATATGAAACCAATGTCCAGCCCCAAGCCACCAGGGAAAAACAGTCGTGTGTAGTGGTTCAAGGTCCTTACTTTGCAGCGTTTTCTGTTAGTATGTAACAGGGTTCATTCCAAGAGAGCAGGGAGGACAGAGCCATTAAGGGACAACATATCGAACAAAACAAGAATTTTGTAATGTTAGAATTCCTTGAGGACTGCCACTAGGACCAGTTCTCGTTCAACCCATCTGGCAGGTGAGAGGTATTAGCATGGAACGTCCAAGAAGAGTAATAATTATGACTATTAAAACCTCAAGTCAACTCCAAGCCTGCTGTGCAGATGCATTTATATGCCAGAGAGAAATGTGTTGGCATCTAAGCATGCAAAGCTTCACAGATTATCAAACAGGCAGAAATGAGAGGGAAGGATTTGAAGTTGTAAAAGGCAAAGTTTAGAAAGCAATCGGTTTTAGAACTGACTGAAGTTCTGCAGCATAAACAAGAGGAATAAGGCGCTGTGCGTCGGACCCACAACTCACCGCAAACCTGCCGTCTCATTGATTCCGTAACGTAAGGCACAGCAGGAGGGCAGTAACCTCCTAAATTAATACAAATCAGGGTAAATATTAACAGTAATGAGAGGCCATTGTATTTTCTTGTTCTGATTTGGGATCAGGTTCAAGACAAGAGGGTATTCTTCGCACTGATAATGATGCAAGAGGTCCAACACACTGGGTCCTCAAGATACAGAACAACCCAGAATAATAAGGGGAGATGTGGGATATTATGACTATAATGTCTGTTGGGGTATTTGGGGCATCACCACTAACTGAATGTAGTATGGAAATTAAGGAGTGATCTTACCTGAGTTATGACTGACACAGGAGACTTTATCATTGAAGGGAGGAAGCTGTTTATTTAGCAGAAAAGGTAGACAAAAACCAAAAAAAATTAGGAGCAAAATAATCACTGTAACAGGAGAACAAGGTTTATTTTTTCCAAATAGGACCATTTTAAATAATGTTGGGCAAATTCCCAGGCTAGATGACCAGCATTGCTCTAAACTTAGCACAATAAACACTAATGAGCTCACAAAATGTGGGTTTGGACCACAATGAAGGAACATTTTCTAGACAGAACACATGAAAATATATTTACACTTGTAAAAGAGAAAGAAAATCAGTAATTTTACCTCAACATAACAGCGAGGGGTCACAAAGAACTGATTAAACTCATCTGGGCTGAACTCCCCGAAGATGTACTGTGGAGGGAAAAGAGGTTCATTTAAATTATTTAGATTTTTTCCCACCTAAAATACATTACACATGGTTAACATAAGAAAGAATTGTAACACATTAATACAGCTTTGCATACACAGAATAAAGTACAAAGTCAATAGGAGTTCCCATTTTACCCGTATCTAGTAGTCTAATGTAGTAAATAACCAAGTACAGCCACATACTGGATTAAGAGAAAGAAACTTAAGGGTAGAAGTGTTCCAGATTAGTGCCAGATTGGGCTACCAGCCGGACAGCTGTGGTTAAAATTAGGGCTGCAACCAACGATTATTTCAAATCGATTAATCTGGCGATTATTTTTTCCGATTAATCGATTAATCGGATTTCAAAAAAGAGCCGCATTCATTTCTAACCATTTTTCCTTGTCTAGTAATCTAGATTTAAGATGTTTTAGATATTTGGAAACCAGACAAAATTACTGAGTAAGAAAGGCTTTTTGATGAACAGTTAAAAAAAGGTGAGTGGATAAAAACAGGTCTTTTTGCGATGCAAAGTAACAATACTCCCCTGCTTTACTACTAACAGCAGTTATTAAC
>JBBIGC010000039.1:5669786-5682286 GCA_037576955.1 Lepidarchus adonis
TATATATATATCTCGTCGTCCTTGTTCACGCGAAAAAGCTCGGCCATGTTTAAATCTAAAATCTGACTTTGGCTTTTCGAACATTGATGGATTATTTTGTGACGACCGCATCTCTGCACGTCTCTTTCCCGCACTCGTTTCATAGTGATAGATGACACTACAAGCAAAACCTGTCAACGTGAGTAAAGACATCGCTGGAGAGCTTCTTTAAACAGGTGGAAAGACCAAAGTAAACCAAGTGTGCAGAATTGCTCTTCCTCACCAATATCTAGCATTTACTGAACTGTAATAATAGCATTGCTGTTACTTATGTAAATTAATAACGCATCCTCGTGTTTCTGTGATGCATCATTGTCATGCGATATATCGGTTACCGAAGAATCGCTATAACACGGTATTATCGTCATCGTGGGCCACATCGTATATCGTATCGCACATCGTATGGTGAGATCCCCAGCGATTCCCGCCTCTAATGCACACTGAGCGACCTAGACGTTTTGTAGATTAATTTCATTATTATATTCACGTTCATTTGCCTCTGTTGAACTCTGTCCCAGACTGTAATGTTGTGTGTTTACTTGTGGGGCTGTAATGAGGCAATCCAGGCGTTTCAATTTCCTGGAGGGCCTGTGTCCTGCACAGTTTGATGATTTCCCTGCTCAGACACACCTGGATCAACTCACCTGTTAACTGCCAGGTTGCGTGAGTGTGTTTGAGAAGGGAAACTACCAAATACCCGCCCTCCAGGACCAGAGTTTCACACCCCAGCTGTAACCTCTTTGGTACAAGTTCGTACTGTCTTCTTGTAATTATGTTTTTTAACGTTCTATTCATACGACAGAAGTGTTATTGTTTTGACATGTTTCGACTACTTCCTGTAGTCATCATCAGCATCATCAACGAACATCACATGACGCTTCTGATGACGACTACAGGAAGTAGTCGCAACATGTCAAGCAGGAAACGATAACACTTTCGTCGTATGAAAAGAACGTGAAAAAACTGCTGTAAAATATACGTAGATCAATTGTCTTTATTACTGCTAAACCTTATGTTAAAGATACTGTTACTGTGACGTAGGCAGAGAAATCTCCCTCTAACTGCTCAATCTGTGAAGAACAGCAAGTTAATGGTATGTAAACGCAATAGGGACATTTTCTGTGTTCTTACTGGGACCTAGAAATAAATGCCACGGTTTTGGACCCGATCTCACAAGCATCACAGTCCTGAAAGCCCACGAGGACCCTCATCCAATAAGCAGTCAGGGTTCGATCCGCATTCACACGATGCCAAAAATATCTGAGTGTCTGTGTGGACAAGGCCTTAGAACTACAAAACTGGTCCCGGCGTTGGAAAGGGCTACGCAACATACAGTACAGTATGCTTATCATACAGCAATAAGACAACAGCAAAGCATTTTGCATACTGTCATTCATACACACACACACACACACACACAAATACACACACCCGCACTGTTGATCTGATACTCATGTCATCTTTCACTCAGGATCCGCACAAGCCGCACAAACAGACACACGTGGGACTTGGATTTGCATATATCGTGTTTGACAACATCACATGAAGTCATGCTATCAGATACATCCAGTAGATGACGTATTGTATGTGTCATTTGAGACTAAATCACTGTTGAAGTGTATGTTAAATGTGCCTCTAGGTGTTGTTACTGTGCACTGACCCCGTATCACAAGTACCATGACTCAGCATCCATCTCCTCACTCAGGAGCTCCATCACCACACCCTCAAACAAACACTCAACGCTCGCATACCAATTTCCAATAAGTACTTTCTCTTAGAGAAGAATATTTCGACCGGACAGCAGCAGCCACAGCGCTCAACTCAAGGCCTATGAGTGTATGTGCATTTCAACAAATACAGAATAAACAGTGTTTCCCAAACTTCCTATATGTATAGGTTAACCCAACTATATACAAAGTGCTTTTATAGTAGAAGTCCAAAAAAGAAAAGCCATGCTTTCAAGCAGTCATAATACTCCATGATATACTCTGTAATATACCATAATACTCAGCCTAGGGAATGATTACATCACAAAATATGGAGAAATATGTTCTATTAAGCTGTTTGACCATGGAGCAGAGATCCAGATTCTCATTTGATTGAACGGATTAGAGAAATTGGGTGGAGAGGAAGTCAGAATGAATGAATTGGGACAGCCCCTGTTTAAGGCTGCCACAGAGTCAGGCTAGATTGCCACAGTCACCATTCCTCCAAAGGCCACAAACCCCTTTTTGGCACAAAAACCACAGAATTTGGTCTGTAGCTATACGGGATACAACGGTTACATGATTCCACAAGCAGCCTTAGCAAGTTCAGCTAAATGTGACTGTCTGTTTCCTGTGATTTTTTTGGAATTAGGACGTCACATTAACCCTTGAACAGTAAAAGCGTTGGCACAAAGGGCAGTCAGTAGCAAACTGTGACTTCCAAGAGAAATACGCCAGACAATCATCACCGAGTAACCTCCTTCAGTTCTCCTTTAAAACGTATTGGCTAAATCAAAGTGCAGATACAGGCAGGGGATTATCAAGCATTCATGCAGAACATGGCCATGAGCTTTAAGTTCAACCCCACTTACGCTTCTGTGTTTAGTATTGTAATGAGATTGACCCAAGTTTACAACATACAAAGGGTCATTCCCTTGAAAAGTGTCATTGCTTTTAACACACTGTTCACGTCCAAAAAAGAACAAATCAAGATGGATAATATAAAAATATTGGCCAATGAGTCTCGACCTCCAGGTGACTTGGTTCCAGTGTTTGAAGTGGCAATGGAGTGTAATAGTATATTTGGAATGCACAATGTAAATGTAGGAATTCCAAATCCAGACCCATTTGTCTACATTGGGTTTAACAGTAACAGCTACCTTCACAGTCTGTCATCTGGCCCTAAACTTCAACATTTATTTTACATCGTTTATGTGCATGTATGCAATTAGTGTGAACTACATTTAGAATAACACTGTAGTTGGAATCCAAAATGGACCAAAAGCACTATGCAGGAATGCTGTATACAGCCATCACCACCAGATGGCTCCTTAATCCAGGCCTAGCAAATCTTCCATTACTCTATTTAATCAAATAAAAGTCCCAGATAGTGTAGTAAATAATAATAATAATAATAATAATAATAATAATGGACAGTGCAGTTCCTTAAGAACAATCCCACAACATAAATAAGACTTGGTCACATGTGCGCACACACACACACACACACACACACAATATATGACATGGGTATCATATGTTACTTCATACACAATCTGTTTTTAAAAAAATCACATCTCAAACAAGCCTTGTTTGTTTAGTCCAGTCATTTTCACTCCGTATGTACAGTATTTTGACCCTAAACGTTGAAACGTTGGGTTTGCTGTCTCTCATGGCACATTTCAAGTATCCCTAACAATTAATGACCATGCTGCTGCTGACCCACCAACATGGCCTCCCCAGTGACCTGGATGTACCAGTGATATGACATGGAGGTCAAATTACTTACATCTTCTCTAGTCTCACCCCAAACACCAATATTCCACACATCTGCTGTGACCCAGAGATGATTTTTTCAATTGTAATTGTGCAAAGAGTCCCAGAACAGCAACAGGACGCTTCCATAACTCCATGGCTTCATTAGGTTGATCTGTGCTCCAACACGGAGACCAGGTAGGGATGAAGAAAATGTGTCTTTTCCTACAACAAGGTTTAATAAAGTTGACAATGCTCCGTCAGATCTTTTTTTGTCCTGACATTGTACGATACAGCAGTTAAATCAACCACAACAACCACAAGAGGGCAGGAGAAAGCACTGGCATTACTGGGTAACGATGAAAGTACACCAAACCACTGTGGACTCTAGAGCAACAACCATATGCAAAAGGCACTTTTCTTACCTTTTGGTCATGGTCATTTCTGTGGATGATAAAGCGAATGTTTTGTGATGTAAAAGGGTTTGGATCGAGTCAATTATGCAATGTTGTTCATGAGGTATTCTAGCTCAAGCTCTGGATTTTTTTTTTCAGGACCTCATTTCATTGGTCTTGAAATGTTTACACTTGTTGTTCATGTCTGCTCCTCGTCAGATTCACCACAGACCAGTTCTGGTTGATGTTACCACATAAGCACATGCAGGGCTTCAAACATTACTGTAATATTCCACCAGTCACACCTGCCTGCACAGTATGGCACCATGTTGCACGAATGCTCAAGTGGAGATGTGCTATAGCCCCTCTACAGGGCAGTGTCATAGACCTCCTGCTGAAAGGTGGTGGGAGGGAGACCAGGCTGAGGATGGTCCCAGTTTGGATCTCTGTTTGTGGGAGGCGTTGAGGGAGGAGGAGGTCCTGGAACCACGGGACTTTGGCCCCTTAGCTGCTCCCGAACTTCTTGTTCAAGGCTTGGAGGTACAACCAACTGATCCTCTGGGTCCTGCTGAGCAGGTGCAGCAAAATAACCAGATTTCTTCTTGGGGGCTTCCAGGGCTACCTCAATGATGTTGTGACTGTCCTCGGGTGCCACGACAGATCCATTCGAGAGCTTCTTTCCAAAGAGGCTGGAGGTAGAAGGAGATTTCTTCAGGTCTGAAATCTCTCTTCCACACACAGCCAGAAGGCAGCCATTGGTAGCAGACACCACCACACTGTTTTGCCGACGTACCTTGCTGTTGTTGTAGTCGGAGCCCCGGAGGTCCAACTCCTTGGGGCTGTCGGGAGGTCCAGAGCGGAG
The DNA here is from genome assembly GCA_037576955.1 of Lepidarchus adonis. NCBI lineage: Eukaryota > Metazoa > Chordata > Actinopteri > Characiformes > Lepidarchidae > Lepidarchus > Lepidarchus adonis. The sequence continues at coordinate 5,674,544 of JBBIGC010000039.1, forward strand.
CTGAAATGCACAGCAGTGGATGTCCACCTCCACCTCGAGTTTACTCCCGTTGGAAATGACACCCTCCAGTGGAGCCTCGTCGTCGCTGTCCAAGCCGTTGTCGGACTGATTGCTGGAGAAGGTGGCAGAGGACGGTTGCCGCTGAAACAGAGCGGCGTGAGCTCCGGGCCCGAGGCTGCCGGGACCCCCAGTGTTGCAGAGAATGGCGGCTGGGTGCAGGCTGCAGCGGCGCTCAGGACGTGCGTTTGGGTTCTCATCCGAAGCGGTGGACCCAGCCTCGCTTCCTACCTCTGAGGCAGATGTCTCACTGTTGAACTCGGAGGCAATTCCACTACTCGAGGAAGGTGTCGCTGGGTCTACAGGTGGCACGGACATCAGAACAGAGGTAGGTGCTTTAACCTCACTAGTGGTGAGAGATGGCTCACAGGTGCAGCTGTCTTCCCCGATGTGCAGGGCCACAACTACTGCCCCAACGTTGTCCCGGCACCCATAGCTCTGGGCCAGCGTGCAGAGCTTTTTGGCAGCAGCTCGAGGATCTCGGACAGCCAGCACAGTCTTCACTGCCTCCTGGTAGGAGAGGAACTGAAAAATTGCCCTGTTCCCCAGGATCAGGAATTCATCTTGTGCACACAGGGGTTCAGTCCGTACCCAGGGCTTGGGCAACACCCAGGGCGACAGGTAGGAGCAGCCGAGCAGCCGAGAGCAGCACGTAACACCACTCACCTTGTTATCCTGCAACATACAAAACGACACATTAGTGGTTGGAAATGTAATACTATTGATTATAATATTTTCACCAGAAACCTTCTAAACCCCCACGAGGGATCTGCAATCGGATCTCGTTACTGACCCCTGGTCAGAAAGAGCGGTAGAACCATTACCTACCTCAGTGATAATGGCCTTAGCAGTTTTGACACGTTCCATTTCCTCTGCACTTTGCTCCAGGCTGAAGACCTTGGACAGGGCTAGTGGCTGACCATCACGACACAGCACTGCCTGGCAGGTGCCCACATTGGCCACAGTCAAGCTGAAATAACTGCCTGGCTCTGCACTCTCATGGTGAATGTAGCAGAGCAAAGCTGATGCCCCCAGCTTCTGCCCAGCCATGCCCAGCTTTCTGTTTGGCACAGGGGTTAAAAAAGAGGCATGATTAATAATATATCCCCTTTTGTGCATTTAGTTGTGGCTTGGAAGATACACTAGAAATGTACCATATATTCATTCATTCATTCATTCATTCATTCTCCAAGCCTTTTATCCGTTTCAGGTCTTCAGCTGTGGGCCCAAGGCAGGGTTCCCCCTGGACAGGAGGCCAACCCATCACAAGACAACACACACACACACACAGTGGGAGGAAAGCGGAGCACCCGGAGGTACATGCCACACAGAAAGGCACCTGTGACCTGGGGATAGAACCCAGGACCTATGTGCTGTGACGCCCAATGAAACGTATATTGGGACAAATCTATCCCACATCCAATAACTGCACATATTTCAATTCTCTGTAGCAGGGTGCAGAAGTATAATCATATAGTCTTGTGAAAAATGTTTTGTAATGTTCTTTGACATATGGATATTTAATCTCAATTTTAACAATACTGGGAGATTCAAGTAATACTATAACAAAACAACTGAAGAAAAGAATTCAAAAATCTTCTGTAAAATGTCATTCTACAAAAATTTGATGTCTGGTGAGGAATAAATTAGGACACTCCCACTTTTTTTTTCAATTAAAATGGCTCAAATCACACACATCATGATATAGTACATCATGAGTATGTGATTAGAACATTGTTACTCAGCATTTTGAAGCCGGTTTGCCCTATTTAAACCTCAGACATTTAGTTTGGTGTGCTCCTGACAACTGAAGTGAGAGTGAACACCATAGCGAGATCAAAAGAGCTGTCTAACGCCTTCAGAGAGAAGATTGTAGCAGCTTAGTAGGACTGGTAAGGGATTTTAAAAGATCTCTAAAGAATTTGCGATCCATTCCACTGTCTACGACTGGAGGACCAACATGTCCAGGTCTGGCCATCCAAGCAAATTGACCCTCAAGCAAATTCTACCATGAATCAGAGGGTGCTTGAGGAACATGTGATACCATCTATAAGAACATAGTGGGTAGGGTGTCCTAACTTTAACCAGTCAGAATACACATTTTTAAAAATATCTTTTTTAAAATGAATAAATAAAGGTACATTTTTGTTGTTCACCTGCAATTAAATCACAAAACACAAGATATAAATAAATAAAAACAAGATTAGATATTGATATGTGAACATTTCTTAATAAAAAACTGAATATTTAATGGGGTATCCTAACTTTTTCTCTGTATTATTCATTTAATATATTATATAAATGCATATTTTCTTCTACTAACTTTAGATTACATCTTTAACTCCCACTTATCTCTCACAATGTAAACCTGTGTGATTGTCACACCTGTGTGAGGTGAGGAAAGTGTTGCACATATATACACTGTCCACACTGCTGTGTTGTATCTCCTCAGCCAGCACATCTCCCATGGTGCACTGGAGCAAACGGGGCACCTCCTCATTACGGTCACCATCAAAGATCCCATACGCCGCCTCCATGCTGTCCCCAAAGCGGTCCACTGCCAGGACAGAAACACACAACCTATAGAGGAAGAGAGAAGAGCTCTTCTCAGACCAAGTCTCAACTCAATGACATTTCCATCCTCCAAACAAAGCGCCGCAGTGAGTGTGAGAGCAGAAAGAAGAGACATATGATACTAATCAGCAGACATCCTGCCCCCCCAACACTCAAATGCCTCATTAAAGATGAAACATGAGCTTTACACTCATAGGAAGTGCTCAGATTTTATGACACACACGCCCCCACCTCCCCGAATGCGTAGCTCCTTTAAGGAAAGCACATGTTAAAACCACAATACCACAAATGTACCTGGGGAAAGCAAAGTTTTAACGTAAAGTTTACAATTTACAGTATGCGTGAACTAATTGTGAATTTTTGTGAATTACACTACCAGTCAAGTTGGATTTTCCCATTAAATTAAGACCATCAAGAGCTGAAGCTCGACTTTATACAGAATTATTATTATTATTACATAGCGTCAGAACGTTAGACTGGGATAGGTACTTATTTACCAGGAGAATTGTGATTTTTGTGGCCAAAAAGAACATTCGTTTTTTTAAAAAAGGCAAAAATAAAGACATTAACGTTGTGAGATTTAGTTCAACAGCAAATATGCTTTTTGTGTTCAAATAAACACACTAATATGAAACATAGACCAGTCATTTATGCCCAATATTCAAATGCAGTTCCCCTGTACTTGACTGGCTAACATTACTGTCCAACATAATTACTACAACTCTTTTATATATATATATATATATATATATATATATACCAAAACATGATTTATATAGGAAATCTATATGTGATGGACATACTTGTTCCTCTGGCCACTCATTTCAGCATAACCATGGTCCCACAGCGGAGATGTGCCCTGCGTGTCCCCTACAGTCTGAGACGGCTTCTGGTCCAGTTTTAGAGTCGTTATGTGACTGAAAGAGAGAGAAAGTGAAAGAAGAGACGATCTATTTTTAAAAATGGTGTTGCTTTACTCAATGATCTAGACAAATACATTTAACCATGTGTTTATAACCATAACCATTAACAAGATTATCAAAATAGACTGCAGCCATAACAACCTAACAGTTCATTTATTATCCAGTTGGGGTTGCTGGGAAAATTGTTGTGTTTATCTAGAGGTTGTTAACAACATGGAAAAATAGTTTAAATACAGTGTAAATGGGGCATTTGGTCCAGGTGACAGTCATTGACACCCTCCACAAGGAGGGTAAGCCACAAAAGGTCATTGCTAAAGAAGCTGGTTGTTCACAGAGGTGTATCCAAACATATTCATAGACATTTGAGTGGAAGGAAAAAGTGTGATAGGAAAAGTCCATTCAAGAATTTGGGGGAGCTTTTGGGATTAATGTAAATCTTGCATATCATTTGGAAATCAATGTCCCAGGATGAATATCCAGGTATGTGTATATGAATTTCATTTTCTGAAAGGAATATCAAGTAATATTGAACTTTTTCACTATATTCTATTTTTAATGTACCTGTATATCCCACTTAAAATCCACATTCTACGCACACTGGTTCTTGAACCAAACCAGTCCTCAGGAACCTGTAGTCAGTCCAGATGTTGTAAAACCTGGTCTGTCTGAAGAGTTTATTGAGAACTACTGCTGATGGGCTCATCAACAACATAATAATACAGATGCAAGCTTGATGCAGAGCTCAGCAAGTGCAGGAGCTCACCTGAACAGGTTGAGAGTTTTGTGTTCCAGTATGAGGCTGCTGTTGCCCGTCAAGTCCAGCTCTTGCAGTGTGGCAGGGAGAGAGTCCGGTAGCAGGATCTCTGTAAGTTCATTGCAGCTCACATCCACCAGCTACAAACAGAACACACTTACAGTAAACACTGCATGTTCTGAACTTGGTCTTTCTCAGAATGCAAGTTTATAGAGTTATCCTTAAATTAAAACACAAAAATATCTGGAAAGAAAATGGCATTGTGACATGTTCTAACATACAGGTACCACACATTAATAACATAAAGCAACAAAACTATATAATATAATATATATATATAATCCTCTGAGACTACAACACATTTCTCAAAAGCATCTTTTCATGCTGAGTTTAGATCTGTGTTCAGTTGTTTTTCCGTCACCTCACCTTTTTGTGTCAGGAGTATTGTTAGTAATGTACAATGTATAAGCACCAATGAAGTAAATTGTTCAATATTTTCAGTGCAATGATATATAGAACAGTGTCAGGCCAATAACACTGTTTATTTAATAACACTATGATTTTCTTTTTACTCTGTGTCTGGATTATTGCCATATATCATCATACTCTCATTCCAGAAACCTTAGTAATAATACTCCATTGACTAAACACATTTGAAATTAACATGAAAACACTACAAAAATCACTGTAAATTGTCAGTGATGAAAACGGACTGTTGACCAAGTACAGGGTCCTCGAGTTATGTCGTACTCGACATATGATGATTTGTGATTATATCGCTGGCTTAAAAAAAAATGCATGTATTTACGGTCATATACATATGCTTTATAGTAATATGGGACATGCTGAGTTGCATGCAGTGTGTGTTTAGTTCAGTTTGTGCATGTGTACAGGGATGGGTGCTGTGCAGTGGGCTGTTTATTACCATTTTTGCTGTGATGTTTATGTTTTATTCACCGTTAGTGTTGAATAAGAGTTCATGTTGGTTGGTGGGTGAGATGGGGGTTAATAGTGCACGGTGCTAATGCACCGTCAGTGTCACATCTCTAGTGTGTTTACTGCTGTGGTTGTACTTGGTTTTAACCACTGAGTATGTTAAAGCCATTAAAAAGAATGTTTCTGTTTAGAACAACGTTTCCTAAATGCTTTACTGTAATATGAGACGCTGGTGTTAGCTATATGCGTGCTACTCGTTCATGCATGTTGTTGGCTGTTAATAAAGCACAGTGCTGTTCAATAAAGCTTCCACAGCATCATTACATGCATGAGTTCCGACAAAATCCGTGTTACGTCATGTTCGGAGGAACAAAACCCCGACATAACTTGAGGACCCCCTGTACTCGCATCACATAAACCGACCTTGATGTCAGGCAGGTTAAGAACCTCAGGGAAAACACTGATGTGGTTGGAGTGCGCGATGAGGATATGCAGTCTCTTGCAGCTGGACACGGTGGAGGGAATGGTCTTCAGCTTGTTGCCACTCAGATTCAGCTCTTCCAAGAACTCCAGCTTACTCAGCTTACTGAGAACACCAACACAGTGCCAGGGATAAGGCTAAGTAAAGACTGAGTAAAGAACAAAGTGGCTAAGAAGTGTGCCTTCATGTTCTAGTCCTAAAGCTTGATCATAGCAAAGTTCCAAACAAAATGACCATTTTTTTAGGAATTAATATAGAATAATTTTTCTTCATTGGCTTTAAATCATATCTGAGCTCCCTTGGGCCTTTTATTCTATAGACTACACATACAATATAAACAAAAACTCTGGTATCTTCCAATTCCATGAACCATTATTGTCTAGAAATGTATGTGTGTAAAATCACAATGCTCAGCAAACTGATCACAACTGACCACACTACCCCAACCTTAAAATCTTTGATAGAACACGTTCTTCAGACCATTCGTTTACCCATTTCAATTTACAATTTACAACATTTGGCAGACGCTCTTATCCAGAGCGACGTACATGATGAGCAGTTGGGGGTTAGGTGCCTTGCTCAAGGGCACTTCAGCCTGCTGTCCGGTTCTGAGATTCCAACCTGGGACCCTTCGGTCACAAACCCACTTCTCTAACCATTGTGCTATGGCTGCCCCTTATTTATTTATTTATTTATTTATTTATAACCATTTATTATTACAGGGCATGTAATATACAAGATCAAGACCAAATAATATAATAGCCTGGTTGGTGAGCACCTCACCTCCCACCTCACTTGGGCCAATGTACTACTTCCAACCCAAATGTAAAAGAGTCCATTAGAATCTGGACTAAACATCATGCATGGCATACAATTCTCTCTTTTCTCTTTTCTGTGCAAATCACCACTGTCAGCCTTCTCTATTTTCAGAAAAATTATGAACAATGACAGCACATTTCCCTCTGTGCTGCATAACAAATAAAATCTGCCACAAATAATTTTTTTTACAAATCCACAACTGTATCAGATCTAATCCAATTCATTTGTTCTGCTGATACCATATACATATAACTATATACCTGGAATTACAATTAGATATATATAATTCTTGAAATAGGCTTGAGAAGAGGATATGTGCATTGGGAAACACAGGACCTTAAAATATGTATTTACCTATTGTACACAATCTGTATGAGTATTGCTTGAGTCCAAATCTCTTTAGAACCTTTTCCAAACCTTCAGTCAACGCTGTACATTTTAGAATACATTGGCACTGTTTGTGTAGCTCTGTTCTGTCTGTGTATGGGTGTAAAATCTATAAATAAATAAATAAATAGCTTTAAAAAGACTGATACCTTGCAGGGAAGGACAGAAGTTGATTATAGGCCATGTGCAAGACCCGCAGGTTCTGGTGGCCTACCAGCAGGGTGGCACAGTTCTCATTCAGGTTGTTTCCTGTAAGGTACAGCTCCTGGAGGGTGCTAAGGCTCTCCTCTGATTGGCTACTCGGGGGGATTGTCTCCAGTTCATTGGCTGACACATTCAGGTATTTTAAACTAGCAGAGGGGAAGAAAAAGTTAAAAAAAAATTAAAAAGAATACCTTTACCAATATCCTCCTGATACCCAGCATGATTTCCACATTCAGAGATACAACAATGGGTGAGAAGCAAAATGCATCATTTACTACTTTATGGTACGTCAAGGAATTCAACCATCATGACATTGAGTCTACAGAAACTCTCTGGGCCCAAACTAAGCTAAGATGGACCAAAAGACGATGTTTTGAAATTTTTTTTGGAAAACATCAGCTTCTCTGTGGCAAAGTTGAAATGTCTCACTGTCACATGGCGCTGGGGTAAGACGCGTCACTACCTCTGTGATCGATCCTGTTCACACTCACCCAGAGTGTTATTAGCAAAAAAACAACAATACTACAACTCCCCTTGGGACTCCTACAGAAAATAGATGCGTTTTATGTTTTTTCACTTTTAACTTTATGTCCCGAACTAACAGCAGA
>JBBIGC010000039.1:5713402-5724038 GCA_037576955.1 Lepidarchus adonis
ATCACTCACACACCCAGAGCTTCCTCTGAATGATCGAAGCCAAAATAGCGGCAACATGCGCAGCTGCAATAATCGCCATTTTCCTTCGTCTCATGCGGATATTTTGGGATTTTTGTGACATTGCAGAGCTAGCATCAAGTATATTTCCCGTTCGTCCATCTTGGCTACTGTGTGGTGTAACCACGCCCCTTTACTATAGCAACTGTAAACAGGCGAATCGGATATGGGTCACAATTTAAAACACGTGTAAACAGAAGGTAAACAAATCGGATATAGGCAGCAAATCAGAACTGAGCATCAACACCTGCAGTGTAAATGAGGCCTTATACAGGGACAGTCAAACAAGATCAAGTTGCCACTTGCTTACTTCTTAATGCAGTTTGTCATAAGTAGATGGACATCCTGCCTCTCATCCAACAGCAACATAGCCCCCAAGTACCCTATTCTCTTGTCAGTGAACTTCTGTGAGGCGATCAGCTTCAGGCACTCCAGCTGAAAAATGAGATTACACATCACAAATGGCAAAATTCTATAAGACAGGACATCAGACACACTGCAGCAGCCCTTCCAAGTCATGGTATTCAGGGGACCATTAGATTTACCTGGCCAAAATGTGCTGGGTAGCCCAACATGTGCATATATAGTAGCTTCGCCACATTTCTACAGCGATAGGTGTTGTCTTCTTCTCTGAAAGATGATCTGATGGCAGCACACTCTTTCTGGATCATCTCTCGCTCCTCTGCTTGGGTCCGAGCCGTCCGGATGGTCCGGATCAGCTCCCGCAGTCTGATCGGAGCTGGCATCCTCTGCAACAGAAGCACAATGTCAGCCAAAGAGCCATTTACAGCAACATTGCCACCTTTACCTTGATAAATGAGAGTCCGTTTTAAGCACTAGTCATAGACTACAGCTGCAAAGCAACTCTGCCAATGGGTTATTGTGGTTTTAGAGTGAAAAATCTTCACCTTGACACAAAATATAATGCCATGTGGATAGAACTACGACTTTCAGTCCAAGGTTAGCATTAGCCCTACTTTAATACAGGAATAGAGCAGTAAACCATCAACAGCATGCATATTAAAGCATCGTAAGCGGAAAACTAGAACTGACGGCTGTACCTCATCAACCAAGAGATCATTTCTGTTCAACAGCTGAATTTTAGTCTAAATTGGTGCATTTTAAAGGGCTACATACAATGGGAACAGTGTAAATTCAAGAAAAATTGACCGCAATAGATTCACACTCTCCAATTTATGGATGAGCCTTTTTGGGCAGAAGACTTTCCGACTGCGACAGCCAGAGCTGCAGCAGCTATATGAAGGGATGGGTTTTAAAACATTTTTTGGCTCCGTGTACCAGAGCTGCACCTTGTTCCATAAAATGAGTAGAATCTGTGAGCCAGTGAGCTGGAACTGCAAAGATACACCATAAAACGGTTAATATACCATCCATCTCACTTTCACACCCCAGTGCATCACCTGAAACTGTTCAAAATTAACAGTTTTATTAGAAGACGAGAGATGATTCAGACTCCAAATAATCAAACAGAATTTAAGAAGAATAGCCTTTTATGTGATTATATGTAAAGAACAAAGCACGTCCCACGGAAATGTCAAATTTTTCAACACAAACATTTCACCATCTTTAACATAATACCTACAGAATAGTGAGAGCTTTGAAGTAATTTTCTAAATGAAATAAACAAAAGACGAATCAAAATGTACAATAAGTACATTCCTAAATTCATTAAAATAAAATTACTATCAGATGATGCCATTTTACAGATCACATTGCATCCTTCCTGCAGAAGGAGCCTGTTATCTAGGAAATAAAATGTGAAAATAAAATGTGTTAGGATAACAACAAGTCTGACATGGAATTTTAAAAGACCTTGAAAAAAGAAACAATTTCACTGTTAGGAAAATAAAATGCAGGCACTGGTTTCAAAAGACTGCCAGTTTGTCCAGGACCATATGGTCCAGCAAACTCAGCTCAAGACTCAAGCTCAATGATGTACAAAGTAGCGCATTAGTGCATAGAGGACAGTGTCCCGGGACAGTACCTCAGTGGTACCTGGGCTGGGACAACGGGACAGTCCTAACCACTAGACAACAGAAAACTGCAGCACTCCAGAAATAATATTTTAAGCAAGACTACAGTTTATCGAACATATGGAAAACAAAACAGGCATTTTGGAATAATATTGCAAAAGGTTTCGCTACATATCAAAGAGCTACTAAAGATAAATGTGGGCCCTTCTGTTCAAAAGTTGAAGATGAAATTGAGGTGGACTTTACAACAGTATAACGATCCTAAGCACACTAGCAAATACACCAATGAACAGCTACAGAAGAATTAACTGTATTTTTATGTTTTGTTGGACTAAACTCAACTGAAGGAATTTTTTTTGGTGTACAATTCTGCAAAAATGTCTACTAGTTCTGACAAGGAGTTGTTCCACCAAGGGGAGCAATACAAGCTTCCAAGCCCAATGGTGTACTTCCATTTATTGATATTTGTCAAAATTATTGGAAAGAAAAGCTACTTATTAGTTAGAGCTGGCTGATAAAATGATAATGATAATTATTGCAATATAACTTCTCGATTTCAATAACACGATTGATATAGATAAAACTAATTCAGTTCATGTTTTGACAGACAACACAAAAAACAAATGATAACCTTATTTTATTTTGTATCGTCTGTTTTATTTGGACCAAATAATATAATTCTACATTTAGTTTGTTTTCTCCTGTAGCACTATTGACTGGTTAAAATTAAGATTTGGGTTTATTTTATTTATACCCATTTTAGATTTCTGAAATACAGTTGTATAATGCTTTACAGTACTTCTGACAGAAAATAAATAATTTACACCAGAATAAACCCTCTCATTTAGGATTAAAAAGGAACATTTATATTTGACATAATTAGTCGTCGGATTTGTCATATATATATTGATAAACACATTGGGGAAAAAATCATGATCAGATTTCTTTTCCATATGGCCCAGCTACTTATAGTTTTGTTGAAGTATATCAGCTTTATTTGTAAGTGCTCTACTGTCTGTTTAAAACTCGGCATCTTCTGCATCGTCCTGTAACTTTTTTTTCTTCAATGAACCAGTACCCTCGTATGACCAAAATAAGAATTTCAGTTTGGATATCTGGCTTTCAAATGAGATGTGAGAGGTGCTTTAACAAATAACATTTTTCTTGATGTCCAATGTGTTCTTGAAAGTTCTGACTTTTTAACAAGTCAATAAATATTTTTCTGACGTGAAGCGTACAGTGATCTAAAGAAAGGAAATGCCATTATAATACAATCAGATGGGTAACTAAAGTGTAATTTCAGCATATTACAAAATCTTAAGACACACACACACACACACACACACACAAATGGAGAACTTCAAACTCAACAAGCCAGAGCAACCATTTGATTTGACACTTTTTTTTACACTTTTGTTGAAATACTTTTATGCAGAAGAAAAAAAATGATTAAATGATCATATTCATAATGATCAACAGTGAAACCACATGTGAAATTCCATTCCTTCCCTGCCAGCCTTCAGAGCAGGCACTAAGGTTTCAGTGTGCTCTGTATGATTAAAAATTAAAGAAGCACATGCGTAGTGGTAAGATTACATTCACATCTATTTACACTCTGCTGGGCAGCCTGGGTAAGATCGACGACCTACATTTGATATGAAGTCCAGAGTCCAGGGCAACAGACATACCGCTGTATAAGGATACAGAAATGGACAGAAACTGCCCAAAGAGTTCTCACGGTGGGTCATTAACAAAGGTCTGAAAGGCATCGGGGTGAGAAGTAGTGTAAATGTAAAGGAAAATGCAAAGGTAGCAAATCTGGTTGGAAAGGGGGACAATTCTGCCTTTGTGTCGCTTTTAACAGGTAATCAGAACTGCAAACAGTGAGCTCATGTACCTGCTGCAAGGTGTGCGGCTCTGCAAATGGAGGATAGATAGACCAGGGCCTCAGCAGGGATAATGAAGCACAAACTCAAACAGTGAAGGTTCATGAGGCTTGGGTACAGAGGGTATGATCTACCTGAATAGGTGCAATAGCTCATTTAACTACACCCTTAGGAATAAGCTGAGATGCAGAATGGAGACTGCTATGCAAATGTGTACACGAACATGCATACAACAGAGCTGTTGGACAGGAAATGACTCAACGCTAACAGCGGCTGAAAGGCTATACAATTTTTCAACCACACAGACATGTCTTTCTGGCTCTAACTTCTCTTCTGCATATCAATCAACGGGCGGGATGTAGTGAACAAAGGCATACGAAAACAAAAACGTACAAAATGCTAAAACCCAGTTGAGCGAATGTACATGAATCACAGCCTCACGCACATGCCAGATCCATTCTCCACAATGCCAGACCACCTCCATTACAACAGAAGAAAGTTTCGGTGCATTCCGTCCATAGATAAACTGTTCTTTTCTCTGTTGGCATGCAGCACATAATTAAGCTGCTACAGCGAGAAAGAAACGACACTGATTATTTGCTGAACAAAGACATTTTCACCATCTTGCAACTTCTCAGAAAAGAAGCTGATACTGCAAGGAAAAGGGGCTTCGCTAAATGGACAAACGTTAAATAAAAATACCTTCCTGCTCTCCTGCCAACCTTAAACTATCTAATTCTATACCGTGTTTCCCCAACGATAGCCCCAGAAAATGTTCATTTATGTTGTAAAAATCTAAAATAAGCCTCATGTTATTAGCTACTGAATTTACTGATATGAAGTAACTTGACATCCTTGGAGAATGTGTTGGGACGCCCCGTTTAAGGAAGCCGCACCCAATACCAGGTTTGCAAAATCAATGTATAAACCGCAACCCATCGTTAAAGAAATACGAAATACATTTAAAGAATAACCATACAATCTAAATGCAATACAAGCTTTTGTAAACGCTCCTACAATAACCAATAGTACATTTTATACACTCAAAGAATTGCACTAAATCTATTCCTGAAGATACATGTAAATAAGCAAATGTTTCATTATAAAGCTGCTAATAATGAACAATTATTTTATGCTTATAACTTCCAAACCTCCTTGTCAAAAATACATGAGACATACAGCCACAGCAGCAAGAAAGATGCACAAGCAAATTAAAGCAAGTGCAATTAACACAAATATAGATAAATTCAACATTGCCATGTTTGCTGACAGGCTGCTATTCAACTTTTCCTGTTTACACGTTTTTTAAGGCAGTCGCACTCTGGAAGTGTCGTTTTAGAAAAATAAAAGTTGAGAGGAACATACATTTTCTGTTCAAGACAGAGGGAAAACGGTTCCAAATTACATTTACAGAGAAAAATGTCAAGTTGTTTTATGTGCAAGGGCACACAGAAAGGAAACCTTGGAGGAAAACGCAGCAGTAAGACCTGGCGGCACAGATAAAGTACGTATTCCATGATCAAAGCAGAATGTGCGGTCACTCTGCATTCCAGAAAACCAGGAGCCGAGTTTTCTCTCATCTAACACAGTGACCTGAAGGAAAAATGACTCTTTAAATAGCCAAAGGCACGGTAAAAGAAAGAATTTACAATATACAGTAACGTGGTTTATTACTGTGGTTAGTCTTTGGCTAAAATAAATCACAATTTCCATTAGTGACACTATTCAGAATGTTCTTTTGTTTTCTGTAACATTATTAAAGCACTTCTGATCACCGTTGCCTTAAATGTATTACTCTGAACATACTTCAAAGGATTAAAACATATTTTCCGGCTGCAATACAAAGGAAACAAAGAAGCTCCAGGAGAGAAGCTCCTCTCTCCTGTAGAGTACGGAATAGAAGAACTTGTCCAGAAGAAAAGTGCCAACACATCAGTTTAACATTTTGGTTTTGGTACACTGGTGATGTTTTAAAAAATTCCAATCAATGTGAACTGAAAACGAGACTGTAAAACCAATGTTTTTTTACTCAGTCACATTGTTTCCCAATTATTTCATTGAAATTGCAGATTCTTCAGCTGGGTGCTGCAAATTAAAAGTCAGGTGCCAAAGATATGAAACGCAATAAAAATTGTAACTCAATATGGAACACGATCACTGACCCCAGACAATAATTGTGTTAATATCAACATTACTTTCCAATCTTAATTGTGTAAAGCTGTTAAAACTACTCAGAACTGAACATCTTGTTTAATGTGCCAGAACCAAACACAAGTCCATATTGATATTCATCACAAATCAAATCAATTAGTCTTGTTTAAAGGTTCCGTGTAAGATGTGAAGATATTATAAAGTTAGTTTTGGTATAAATATTGTTTTTTTCTGTCAGACATGGCATGCTGAACAAATTTAATGGAGAACATTACACAAGTATTTCAAATAAAGCCTGTACATATACAAAACTAAAAATTGGAACTCTGACTAGTCAAATGCTCCAAGAGAACACAAACCGAATGGTTAACTATTGTTGGAGCAATTGCAAATAAATAAGTGATATGAAATAAAATAAAAATGTCTCAATTATGACCAATCCGTTTTATCGGAGCACAGAAAAATAGTTTAAATTTGCCTCTGAAAACCCAAACAAAAGTGGTAGTGAAGTATGACACACATTGCAGCTCAATCCCTTTACTGAGTAAGTGCAATAATGGTAGAAATTACAGACAGGGAGTTGATTACATAGGTCAATTACTTTAATCAGATGCTTAAATCTGAAATTCTAGTGTTTTTTTTACTATATTACATCTAATAGATTATTTTGCTGTGCAGGTAGAACACTGGTTGACTGAGGGTATGACCACCAGTACATGCTGACAATGTTCATGTTCCAAAAGAAGGCACTGACTCAGATGGTAAAAGGAGGAGTGGCATTACCTGTGGTGCTCTGCATTTTCTAACAGCTTTAAATCAATAAGGCATTAGTTTTTGTGCGACTGTTGGACCTAGCCTTGTTTACCCATGCACAATAATAACCCTCATCAGTTCACTGGTTGTCCTTCTTTGCACTATTTAGGTTTTGTAGCAAACGCGCTGCAGAGTGGACGCCCAACGAGATAAGGTTTAAAGAGCCTCATCACATTCTGACTCTTCGCATTGTCTCTCAGATCCTTACTCTTGCTCAGTTCTCCAACTTCCAAAACAAACAAAAAAGACACTTTATTTTATGCCTTATAGTTCTCACCTCTTAAAATCTGCAATGAGATAATGTTACTCATGTAACCGATCAGTGGTTTTAATGTTGTGGCTGACTGATGCATAGTTAAGAAATGTTTGCTTTGTAAAAATCAGGTATATATTGCGTGGTAATGCTAATTCAGGGACACAGTCCTAGTTTATACATTTTGCAAATGTCATATGTACCTTAAAAATACCAAATCAGCAACTGCCAGCGATCCCTGTATCCGTGCCTGTCAATCCTACAATTCAAGTAGAGTTAAAACAGTTTCAATACTTATGGCACTCTAACTTCATGCACAACATACCTTTCCAAGTTGTTATTTACAATCAACCTATTAAATCCAAATTGCACAGTGTTGTAGAGAAACGACAACTCTGAAAAAAACATGTTAATCAAGTTTGGAGTCAAGAGCGACAAGAAAGAAGCAGACCAATCACTTTCAGGACCAAAAGAGCAGTGTTTCACTATTGCAATGTGCAACCACAGGTTTATGTTCCTTGGAATTTCTCACTGCAGGCTTTGGGTCATTTGGTCAAAAGCCCCTGAAACAGTAGTGTGAATTTATCAAGCCGCATTCTTAACCTTCTATACTACACTCAACACATGATCGCCATAAAATGCACATAAAACCCTCTCTCCATTAGCAAACCTTTGCATGCAGTTGGATTTTAATCATTCACCTAAGCACTGGAGAATAAGAGGTCGGTCACATGAAGGATGAGCCTAGCAACAAGAAAAGGATAAAAAACAACAGAAACCTCCACTGGGAACCAGCCTAGTCACACATTCTGCTCCGTCTCATCCGGTACTAATGTGGGCCAACTGAGAACACAACAAAAAATGATTTTTGAATTGAAGACTATGTTCCTTTAAAACCGCAGATATAAGCGGACTGCATTTGCAAGCTACAGAAAATAAAAATTCGTCTTCTAGCATCACTGTAAACAAATGTTTTGTTAAATCAGGAATACAATGTTCCACATCCTGAAAACCATCATCACGTGCTTGCACCATCAACACATTCGACTTCAGAGAAAGTTTAAAAGTATTTTTTGTATCAAAGAACCCCATTACTAACCGAGGTATATGAAGGAAAACTTTTATTCCTCTAGAGATGCAAATTTGCTGTAACTTGTATTCTGACAAAACACTCTACCTATCTGCGAAAAAAGGTTAATATTATATGTTTAACTTCTTTATTAAAGTTGATACTTATTTTCCTTAAGCTCTTGTAATTTTGTTAATATTCAAGCAAACATACGTTTTGTTTTTGTGCAAAAATAATCAAATTTTGAGTCTAAATTAAAGTCACGTTTCAAGTTTTGATTTAGTACTTCTAAACTTCTGTAATAAGCTTAGAAGAATATCCTACTTATATAAATACAAGCAGGAAGCATGTTCTGATTAACTGATTTGGCCATCAGAATATCCTACTAAATAGATATGTACGATGGAGGCATAAAACAGTATGATAGTATATTCTGATAAGGTAGCACAAATTGATAGACATGGCTATTATATTTAGGCCATAACCCAAACATGGGAGCAATGTCAGCTCCAGATGCTTAATGTAGCCACTTTAAAATGAGAACTACGTTCATACCTCATGTACGAACTCACAAACCTGACTTGCCTTCCAGAACAGGTGTTATACCGTTTTCTGTGACAATCGAATATTGTGACCTGAGGGGGCGCTGTTTCACATTTTTATGCAAAATGAACGGAAAGCCCCAAAGTGCTCGTGCTTGCTACGCAGTTTACGTATCACCCTTAAAGTGACATCGCTCGTTTCGTTACTGTTTACATTATACAGATAATGTATATCGGTAAAAGCCACTTTACATCTCATAATTGAATTTATTATGATATAGTAGTCATTGGTCATGCTATTCATACTTACTGGTACCATAAATTGTGTTTTGCAAGGTCAAATAGTGATAGTGGTTGACCACACCGCGAGTCACCAAAATCTGTATTGATAATAAAATAAATGTTGCATAAAATATCACCTGGAAAAGATCTGATCACGCTATCATAAGTTTTACGCCACTTTTGAGGGGGTCACATAATCTGATAGCGGCCATAGGTGTTACGTCACTTTAAGAGTGATACGTAAACTGCGTAGCAAGCGCGCGCACGTTGGGACTTTACGTTCATTCAGCATGAAAATGCTAAACAGCGCCCCCTAAGGTCACAACATTTGATGGTCACAGAAAACGGTGCAACACCGGTCAAATAATCGCTTCGCCGCGCGGTTTCCGACTAGTGGCTGTTTTACCTCAGGCCTCAGTCGAGGCTACGGATTAGCGCGAGCTAGCTAACTGCTAGCACTAGCACTGTTTACCGTCTTCTGAAGAACACGTCCGCATTACAGTGAAGAAAGCTGCATAACTGACCACACAATACTAAATTACACCAGTGATATAGTTAAACGACTGCTTTTCTGTAACTAAGCGCTGCTCGGCTTAGCCAGTGTAGCTACCAGTCACAGACAGCAAGCTAACGGCGGCTAACTTGTGAGAAAGCGCACACACCGCAACGCACGAAGGTTAACAGTGTCGGTACAATTCAGCTAAGCGAGCAACCAAACTGCAGTGTGAATGACAGCCCAGTGTTGCACTTTACGAGGTCATAGCTGCCCAACGTTACTTAGCTATTTTAGCTTACTTGCTAGTTCCACTTCCCGACCCCGCTTATTCAGCCTTCAGCATTTAAACACACGTCAAAACGAAGCCAGACTTTACTAACCACCACACTACACATTTATTCCTACGGTTCCGACACGCTCTGCACTCACCAGCCGTAATGACACCAGAAATCAACTGGAATCTTCTCTGCTGGCAACGGAGGGAGGAACGGACCATTCAAAATGGCGGCGACCCTAGCCTCAGCACAGCCACTGCAGGCGGAAGGTTACACTCCCAAACTTCAAGGTGGAAGTGGCGCGGTGCAGAGAGGACGGCGAGGAATTAGGGATGTATCTTATCTCGATACGATGTAAATACTAAATATATTATTAAAACACGTACAGTTTAATATGGAACACCCGAACTGTTTGGAAACATATTACAAGACGTGACCTCAATAAAGCGACGTGCCAGGAAGCTATCGCGAGCCCACCTTTCCATCACATAGCTCTAGTGTTTGACCACCTTATAAACATGTTTTGTGCCTTGGACAGTTGTGTTAACCGCGGAAAACGACCGCAGTCCCATTGCAATCTGCTACATATTTCTGCTACGTGTCAGTTCGGGTGGAGAGGGCGGTGCTGCGGCTCGTGAACCTCGTGGCAGTCATTGATGACGTCACCCGCAATGTTGTGGCACTTCTTTATAGTGTCACTACGCGGGTTTATAAGCAGAATCAGCTTCACTGACCAAGTAGATTCTCTCTCACACACACACACACACACACACACACACACACACACACACACACACACACACACACACACACACACA
>JBBIGC010000039.1:5739604-5752673 GCA_037576955.1 Lepidarchus adonis
ACTTGGAATCACTTACTGACAATAGCAGCTTTTTATTCCCACAGAATGTTGAAATTGATGCCACATTGAGAAAGGTTTTGGTTTTGGCCCCAATATAAATCACCTGTTCACAATGAGACCATTACATGGAAAACACTAAATGAGGTGCGTCCATCACCCCAATACAATTGCCTCCCAAAAATGTCTGACGTGAAACATATACCGTATGTTTGACATCCACTAATCTCTCACAATATCCCTAACTTATTGTGAGTAGTGTATATTTATATACATATGGGATATGATTTAGTGTTTTCAGATTATTATAACGCGTTTCCGCTCCTTCCGAAGACTAAATTAACAGCATATAAAGGTAATACAGATGTTTTCTTTGCACTCATCCATATTGTGGCAGAAAGAAAAGGCTTAATCCAATGTTTTTATGCCGTCCAGACGTGCATAAATACAAGTTTTAGTATTTTTTATTTGCATTATGTAAGGTTTTTTGTTTTGCCATTTCACCCACAGACCAGATTTGTTGATCAGTTCCATAATAAACAGACAAAGAAACAAGCCCAGACACTTTGGTAATATTATATATATTATATTGTGTTTACTTAACAAACAAGATAAATGCAATGTTTCCAAGAAGTTAGCTGTAACAATAAAAATACAATATCTTTGTGTCCTTACATATAATTAAAACAGCAAAACAACAAAACAAAAAAACAAAACCGCCCTAAGTAGTTCACAGAGAGGTACAAATATACAGTACAAATCTATTTTATTCAAAAAGGGTACAAATAAAAATGCAACAAAATATAGTTATTAATGCTTTGTAAAGTTCAGGTAGGTGTAGGGTAGTCTAAGGGAGCACTTTGGGTAGACAACTCTAAGGCTTCTGATAAGAATTAATACATATTGGTACGGCCATACAATATTAAAATTCACTATACAAAGTTCATACAACCTGGATTATACTTGAGGATTGAATATTACATACACATCATTGCATATATTTTGCAGAGCTTTTATGCATTAAAGAAAGATGCTGTTTCTTTTAAAACTGGTCACACGTCATGTAAAGAGCAGTGTCACTTAGTGCCAAAACGTACAATGTCAAACTTGAAAGTACATAACTACTCCTTTAAATTTGTCAAAACCGTTCTAATGTTCTCCTGATGTCAATCTCGGTCACCTACTCTGGCCCGCAAAAATACCACGTTCAGTCTGGGTTCCACGAAAAAAATACTAAAAATTTAAAAAAAAATAATAGTAAAAACGTATATATTTTCACTTGTCTTGTTAGGTTGGTTTGCACCTAAAATGTGAAAGCAATTAGAAATACCAAGAGTCTGTAGGTACTTTCCCAATAAAAGTTATACATGTGGACTGTGAAAAAAAATCATAGCGCCTCTCCAAAAACACCACAAAAATATATTTGACAAGTGATAATACTCCTACTAATAGAAATGTCACTGATTCAGAATTTCAGCTATATTTCCTCTGCTCAAACATCTGGTTTTACTCACCTGTGGGTCTGCTTGAGGAGGGGAACTACCAACCTGTGCCCTCCAGGTACCCGTTACCCACCCCTGCTCTAGCTAAAGCCTCCAGACACACACTTTCTGCCAAGCATTGCCCATTTCATCAAGTAACTGCTTGTCAGAAAAGCACTGGAGTTCGCTTCCTCACAAACATGCACCACTGAGGGTTAAAATAATCTGTGCCCTTTGGATGAGATCAAAACGAATCAGTTTCAACATTCAGAAAACACACGTGTCGTATAAAAGCCTGCGCGGTGTAGGTTACAGATACACACCAAGCCAGTCGAGTAGGTCAGCTTACAATCAGCGAGTGAACTTCACCACTGTTAATGTTAAAAAAAACAAAATGGCGGAACGTTTAGAGAAGAGGGCGATTTGGTGATGGTGTGCTAATCAAACCGGGTGATAAATGGGACACGACTCGGCGTGAAATGAGCAGCCAGAGTGAGGAGAGTGCAAGTCACCCATACGCGCCATTCTATGGACTTAATTAATGATGCACAGCTTAAGGCATAATTGACAAGCTTGATAATATAGAAACCTTTTTATCTTCTATCTACACAAACATATACACAAGTTGTGGATGATTGTTTCAACATGACTTCATATAATATTAGATGAAAGATTACCATGTAACCAAAACGTGGGGGAGAATAAGTGCAAGACCCCTTTCATTTAAATAAGGGAAGAGTAGAATAGGTGATTATGTGGCTTAGTTTTTTGGGAAACTGCTTTTATATGGAGCAGTGGGAGGAGCTAAATGCACACACTCAGAAAACCATGGTCAGAGTCAGGCCCATGTTGACAGGTGTGTGTGTGTGTTCGAGGGAGGGAGCAGTTATCATCAAAGGAAGGTGGATGTTAGTCTGTAGTCACCATCATGGCCAAATTAGGAATTTGTACGTACAATTCTTGTGCTTCTTCAAAAACACTATGACCATTAAAACATGTTTTAAACCCAATCGGTTTTGTTCCTGCCTCCAAAGTCAAAATACAGGGAGTCCCCAACTTACAACGCAGATGTGTTTAGACGACTCCATTGGAACTTGAAAATATCAAAATGCCTGTACGCACGCGCCAACCGTTGATTACTGAACAAATCTTACAATGACAACAGCGATACAACAAAACATTTTTCGTTTTGTGCATCAGACTAGCGTAGCATGAGGTACAGTGTGCTGGGACGCTCCTGGGATAGACTCCTCACCCTCAGAGTTCAGTTTTTTGGGTTTAGAGGGCGTATAAAGGCTCGTCTTGCATTACAATATTAATATCAATTACGATGAGGTCATCTGAATGCATTATCATAAGTCGGGGACTATGTGTACATATACATTCGCACAAAAACCAGTTACATTTCTGCTTATTTTTTAGAAAAGCAGCTTCTGACTGACTACCTATTTCAGAATACAAAACGTTGGCGTCTACAGCAGCGTTTCCTGAAGGGAGACTGCCCTGCACATTATAACGTGTTCCCTATTTAAACCCATACTTCAAATCAATAAGGACTTGCTAACAGGTGTGTTAGCTGGACCAGGTGTGTTGAGAAATGTGTAGGGCAGTGACCAGGGTTGGAAAACAACGAAAGACCAGATTAATTGCACACAATCTAGAAGCTTGGTCAGAAGATAATCAATCAAACAGAGGAAACATTCAGGAAAGGCACAAACATAGTGACAATTCTTCTCGGTTACAGTGCACAGGATTGAAACTCAGCATCAGAGTCTGTCTGATGGACCAGAAATGGCTGATAAGGCAGTGCATTTGAGAAGATGTGGAACCTTGAGGGCGTTAAAACACTTCCAACATTAACAAAGCAACAAAAAAATACATAAACTTCAGACATATCTGGTTGAACGGTAACAGAAGATGAGGAAACTGTCAAACTGAGGCTGCTCAAAGAGAAGCAGAAACGAATGAAGGGGCATCAAATCTGAGCTAATAGTGTACTGTACAAAAGAAAAATGTCCATTTACGCAATTGTGGATTAACAAGGACACTATTGTGAGAGCTTTACTGCATAGCACATGCTAAACTGTACATCATTCAGGTATTCTGTGTGTAAGGGTATTGCTTGTCTTAAACTAATGTCAAATCCTTGAGGAACTGGAGGGAAAATCTGGTCTAACTGAGTGTAACCACCAAACTAAATATACTGCACATTCATGAATAAGATTTGGTCACATTACAGAGCAGGTCTATCCTGTCTGCAAAGGAATGAGATCTTTTAAGACAGCTGTCTCTCTCTCTGGCACCCAAAGACGACTGGGGCTCCATCATGTGAGAATGTGAACTGGTTGAAAATATATATAAATAGTCCTCCATCAAAACCATGGTATGTACAAACCAGCAAATGTCGCTCGAACACAGCATGAATTCCTTAAAACACAAGACCACTGGAGAAAATGTAATTAAGTATATAATTCCAAAATCACAATAATGGAGTTTAAGCCCAGTAGACTGGCAAAAATGGCCACTGACAGAATATAACAATTTCTGTAAAACTTATTATTATTTTGCCAGTCAAATGTCATTATATTGAGGTCAAACCACCAGCCACTCTACAAATGAATATTAGTGGTAGGAATTAATGCTACCTGCTAAACAGCATCATCACTGGTCAGATGGGAGTTACCAAAAAAAAAAAAAAAAATCAAACCATTTACATCAACCTAAATAAATATCTTCTTCCTTTAAATCCATAAAGCTCACCAGGTTAAACATAAAATACATACAATTAAGAACATCATTGTAAATGATGGTGAAATGTAATCATGGCCCAAGAATAACTCCTATGCTTTTGAAAAGACATAACAGAACAAATATCGGCGGCCATTTTGAATAAAAAGATCGAGGTTTCTCATCTAATGAGGATCAGAATTAAGTTTTTAAATGGGCAGAAACACAACATTCAGAACCAAAAATTAAATCAAGGTTCCCTTCATTCATGATTTACAATAATGGGAATGACGGGCTCTTATTTGGAATGCCTTTTCAAATAAAACGTTTTCTTAACAAAACACTTGGTCTAATTGCACTTGTTTTTCCATTTAACTTTGTTCAGTAACTAAATCAGTGTATGTAGAATGAAACTGCAGCAATTGCTCTTGGCTAATTTTGTAAACAGTGTCAACCACGCCTGTCAGTCCCAAAAAAGAAAACCTTATTTCAAAACTACACAAAGTTTTCCCTTCATTAAAAAAAAGCTAAATATCGGATTCCAATTTAAAAAGGTCAGTGTGAATCAACTACGAACTTCTCTATGTGCAATTACAAGACAGTTTCGAGAGATTACTCAAGAGTAATATTGCCAAAGATGGAGAAAGAATCCTACACTGTACAAAAGTACTAGAAAACAAGAATGAAAAGAGGACTAAAGCCTCTGCACAGAATCGAAATCAAGCCTCTCTGGGAGGTGTGCTTAGACAACTGGGATCTGTAATAACACCAGTGGTAAAAACGTACCACTGAGATCCATCATATTAAAAGAATAAGCCGTTTCACAAGGTCACCTGTGACCGACGTTAAAATATTGGAAATAAAAAAATTAAAGACAGTAAAAATAACATGGTGCATAAGTATGGGAAGGTTTAAGTCAAGGTTCTTCAGCTGTTGCATTAATTCTGTAACATTAAATGTGTAACAAGGGAAATATAAATACCCATGTAAAGCTGAGCGGTGAAAATAAGCTGCTATTGCTTTCGTTTTGGTTACTGAGCGGGGTTTTCCTGAACCTAACATTGGGGAATCCACGGGATTTCCACAGGAACTTCACCTGCGACGCTTTTATTGACCACTGCGATGAGACAGCGGCCAGCGACCAGAACCTGCACCACGTTTGGTCTTAGCTTGGATAGTGGTAATGACTTTGGTGGGCACCAGACATTGTCTCCTGGACAAAAATATGAAAAATGAACAGTCAACAGCCAGACTGAGGAACGCTTCTGGCCGTGAGGTACTAGAGAGGTGGTTTTCTTCGGCAGGTTGCTGTGGGGAAATATGGATCAACTGGAATGATGATTTAAGTTAACACAACCAAAAAAAAAAAGACAAAAATACATACACACACCGTGGCACAGGTAGAGCATTATACTGTGGACAGTGTAAACGTGACTGCAATACAACTGAAGCCATTTCTAATCTTTAGGCCGCTCCTAGATATTGATTGTTGCTTGGTTGCTTGATTGATTGAGGAAGAGACGTCAGGCAATCGTTCTCAAACTACAAACGACATCCCCTCAGCTGAGCCGCCCCGATCGGCTTCAGGGACAGAAGTGTAGTCACATGAGAACAGCATACCTCTAAAAAAAAATAAAAATAAAGACTTTTTGAAGTCTCAGTCAGAGCAAGAGATCAGTAACACGAGAGAGAGCCTTCAGGTGTCATTTAGGTAGCAGAGTCCAAACAATTGATCAAGTAGGACTTATGTGTGTATATATATATATATAAACGGGATTTTAAAAAAAAAAACAGGCAGGATTGCAAAGATCCTATGGCTGCATCCCACCATCCTTCAATAAGCTGTGAGACGTCTGTGAACGCGATCCTTGCCAAATGTAATGATATTTTATCCGCTAAACGAGAAAAGCAGACTGTGAAGGCTTTGGTAGATGATTTACCAGCTAAAGCAGCCAGTGCAGATGTTCAGTCTTGCCATCACTAATGATGGCAGTGAACTTGCTCAAGTGCTCTCCTTCACGCCTGGAATAACTAAAAAGAGAAAAAGGGATGTAATCTTCTGACGTGTGCAAAATCTCAAAACATTCTGAGGCTACATTCTCTCTCTTTCTCATCATCTCACCGTTTGACACTTTCCTCCCAACAATTTCTCGCTATTGTGTCTCTAGCCGTTGCTGTTGCTACTTCCCGGCGTTGGAGCGCCCCTCGATGGACAGTTTGACCTCCTGAGGGATAAAAGAGGGGCGAGAGGAGCCTTGGGCCACAACTGGGGCTCTGCCCCCCTCCTCGCTCTTGATGGCGTATCTTTGGAAGCCGGGGGCAGACCAGCGCCTCTGTGATGCCCCCGACGAAGAGGTGGGCAACGACACCCCGACCCGGCCATGCTGCCCCTCGGTGTGCAAATAGTAACTGCTCTGGCTTCGTGTGTGCTCTGCCGAAGTCCTGTTCGGCCTAGAGGGGATATCGCCATGTCCCGAAGCCCCTAAAATCATGGGCTCCTCTTTATCCGCCCGCTCTCTGTCCCGTTCCCTCTGAATCCGCTCCATCTTGAACTGGCTCGGCGGCCGGATGTGCTGCGGTGCTGGAGGCCCCATGGGCTGTGAGGAAGAGGCCCCTGACGTGGAGTTGGCTTTGGTGGAAGTCCTGGCGTGTACTGGCTGCTGCTGCGATGGTGCCGGCGGTTTATGCTGGGGTGTGGGCTGCTGCTGCAAAGTGATGGACACGCAAACATCACCCACTTGCAAATGGTGGCAGGTGAGGCCATAGAGCTGAGCTGTCCGCTCAGGGCTGCAGGATGACCAGCCCTGGCCGAAGACGAAGAAAGGGTGTTCTGGGGGCACATCGATGGTCACTTTGCTCTGCTGCTCTCCGACAGTGAAGTGCAGCGACACAAGGCCTGGGCGCTGCTGGCTGGCACGGATGTCTACAACCATGCTCGAGTCGATCTTGAGCCCGCCGCTCATCTCAGCACTTCGAACAAAGTCCTGAGTTTGCAAGTCCTCCACGCGCTTCAGCTCCCCCGTCGCCAGCTGGATGATCGCTCCCTTCATGAAGTGTGAGGGGCCGGTGGGGGTGAGGGGTGTTTGAGGAAGAGCTGCAACAGCGCTGAATGCAGGCTGCTCCACCACCGCACGTTCTGGTATGCCCACCGCATCTGATGCTTTGGGGTGTGGCATAGGAGAGGGCACCGTGGCAGCAGCATCATTAGGCTGCGTGGGGTAGTGCTGCTGCAGATGTTGCTGCTGCTGCTGCTGATGGTGATGATAATCCAGGGGCACAAGAACTGGTTGCCCATTTGCCAAGATCACAGCATGGCCAGGCTGTACTGTCTGTTGCTGATGAGTTGGAGCTCTAGGTTCTAGCTGGACAGCAGGGTGTGGGGCATATACAGTCCTGCCCTCGCCCTGAACCTCCTTAATCCTCTGCAAATGTGTTGTTTCTCTGCGACTCCCGTGGACCGGTGAGGCTAACCGACCAACTACCTGCTGAACCTGTGGCAAAACAAGCACTTCATCATTTTTGTGGGGATTATTACCAACATAGGTTATTTGTGTAACATTAAAATCTCCAAATGTGGCACACCAGCATATTTTTCTCCAGCATAGCACATAGTTTAAATCTGATTCCCTTACGTCAGCTTGTACTTGCACTAAATCAAAAAAGTAATCTCTGGCAGTTTCTAAGAAGTAGCTGTCTGTCTGCCTGTTGCTCAATCACTAACACACCCAAACTAGAGCTAATAAAGGAAGGAAGTGGAGTAAAACACATGGTGCAATGCTGATTGAAATAAGTGTGTGTGTGTTAGATTACTTGGAAAAAAAAGAGCTGTAATAATACTGGCCTAAAACGTGTAGAAAGTGTTTATCCTAACTAATATATTTGTACACTTTTCTTGGCACACCCACAGAGCGTTTAGGGAAATTTATAAAATATAATAAGCAAAACTAGTGTTTGTTCTCCAATAATGAATAAATAAATAATACTGATACAATTAGATTCTACTAATAGTGTTACAAAAAAAAACATGATATTACAATATATACTTTATATAATGCAAGAAATGTTACATTATTCTAAGCCGGGGGTACCCAATGTCCAGTACAGTTTAGATCCCCTCCTCAAACCCAATCACTAAACCTGGCCATTAACAGGTGAGTTAAACCAGGTGTGTTATTAAGGAAATCACCTGTAACTGTACTGGACACCGACACTCCAGGACAGAGCTGTACCCATGTCCAAAACAGTCCCTGGAACATGCTTTGTGCAAAAACATCATCCATTCTCATATTTAATGGGCCATTAACTAGATTGCAATTAATAAAACGTATTACAGTGACACTCAAGATGCCATTTGATAACTAACTAAATTTAAAATTGTGACAAACCGTAAAAAAAAGGAAAAAAATTAATTAAATAAAGCCTTTAAAAATGTAATTCCCTGCCCAATGTTTAAATGCAGCTCTTCATTCATTTTTATGAAAAAAAATATATATATTAAAATGGAAATTAAATGACGACCGTCTTACCTCCAGGTCCATGTCAGGTGTGCTGCACTGACTGGGGGAGGCTCTTCCCTCCTGTCTGCGGCCCTTTATGCTTCTGTCCTGCTGGGGCTCCAGGGCCGGTGCTGCTTGCGGGGGCCGTGCATTCCTGACTGCATAAACCGTGTCTTGGTGGGATTCCCTGCTTCCATGTTCCCGCTCCCCTCCATTCACTTCTCTCTCCTGCTCTTCTCTATGAGGTTGGACAGTCCGGGCACTACCAGAAGGATGGTAGAAAATGGGCACTCCACGTGGACTGAGCTCTGCTGCTGGCAGCATTCCTACTGCACCGTACTGTTGCTGGGGCGCGGCCTGTTCGGAGGAAAGTACCATCGGGACACCTCCGGGTGCTGCCACTTTGGCATACGCGTGGGTCGACACCTGCTGCTGTGGGGGCGAGGAGACCATGCCTTCCTGAATGACGGATGGGTAGGGGACCAGTTGGGAGACGGAGTGTGGTTGGGGGATTGCAGACTGCGGAGATATCAAGGGGCTGGGAACAAAGCCTGACTGTACTGCATAAGGAACAGCAGCTGCATAATGGGAACTAACAAACTGTAAGGAGGAGTGAGGGATTGGGGTGTAGCCGAGAGGAGGGTATGGTATGCCAGGATGTTGCAGGAGCGGGGATGGAACTGTGTAGGCAGGAGAAATGTGTACAGGGTGGAGGCTGGTAGGAGAGTAGCTGACGGAGGGGAGGGCTACTTTGTAGAGCATGCTGTACTGATCCACAGGTAGACCAGCCAGGCTGTCTGGACCCTCCACTCCGTAGTGCAAACTGGACTGAGTCCGCACCCACTCACCACTCACTCCACCCTGAGCTTCTCCTCCAGTTCCAGAGCTCTGAGAGGAGACGGGGTCCTCTCCTCCTCCTCCTCCTGCAGCACCAGCACCACCTCCTCCACCAACCCCACTGCCCCCTGCAGTACTGCAGCTGCTATTGCTGTTTGGCGTAGTGGTGGCATTGTTGACCGGGAGGTCTCGCTTCTTTGGAGGGAGGCACTCCTGGTTGCGCTCGTGGGCTGGCTTCATCGTGATCCAGACTAGGTATGGGCGATGTTAGTGAGCAGTGGAGGTGGCAAGGTCTGACAGGCACGCGGGCAGCAGCACCGGAATCAGTTCTGAGACCTGCCTGTAGACCTCTTCCATCACTTTACCTAAACATGCACACACTTTGTGATTGCCAGTTCAATCATCATCAAAAGCACACAGTTATTATATCTTAATTATGATCATTATGGCAAATCTTGAATGATCATAGATACTAGAAAACAATCCAGGCTAAGTGCAATGTACACAGGGTGTCTTTTGTGAAGTGGTTTCTGTATTTTTGTAGTTGAAAAAAAGGTTTCCCATGCAAAAAAATAAACATAATGCTACTGTATTCATTTTCAGATGTTTGTGAAAATATTCACCATTTATTTTGCAACTACAGATTAAAGAACTGAAAAGGGAGAGAATTTCACACAATGTTTACATGTTAATATTGTACAGCTTGTTATAATTTCAGACAATATATACATGTTCACATATAGCTTGCTAGGGTTTTAGTGTGAATCTGTTATGCATCATAATCTGAAAATGGTCAAAAAAGAGATTTACTAAACTTATTTCTATTTAAAAGAATATTCAGTCTTATGCACAACTTCAAAGTTGTGTCTAATGTAAACATAAAAAGGCACAATGTTAGTTTGAAATATTTAAAAATAAGACTGTTTTCATTAAGTAATGATGTAAGGTGAGAACTCAGCTTCTTTACTGTGAGAATGAGGGAAATTGAAGAAAAGGGGAAACTACCCAACAGGATAAAAGCATTATAAAAATTCAGTGTAGTATTATAAACATGACATTTCGCCTGTTTGGTTCTATACGCAATGAAAGTGCAGCTTTTAAAGTGTAAAGCAACAGACTCAAAGCTAGACGTGTGGAGCTGAAACAGGCTTTGACATCATTAAGCCCGGAGACGAAGCTAGTTAGCAAGATGGCTAACTACACAGGAAACCTGAGGCGTTCGTAAACACTAAAAAACCTACATACCACAGTTGTACCCCGGCAAGTTGGGTGTAAAAACAAACTTTAAAACTCACATGTGATGTGAAAAAACAATCCGTTGTCCTAAGACGACTATACGGAAAACTACTATCATTTTCCTGACTAAACATTCACGCTAGCCGTACCGTTAGCCACCCGCTGCTAACATAGCTAACAGTCGCTTTAACAGTTAGGAACATATTTTTGTGCTCGTATCGAAGTATTTTATACACACCGACTTACCTCCGCATCTCATCGTGTGGCCCGTGATCAAGCTTTATGCTTTCGAGGAGTCCAAGCAATAAATCAATGATGAAACGAGGGCTGGTGATTTGTGCCCATTTCAGAGGCCAGCGGCCGAAACCCCAGCGGCGCGTGTGGATGACGTCAGGTCGGTAGGTCAACGTCAGAAACGTAGATGTGTAAACCACACGGATCGGGGCGTTTTTGGACATTCTGAATCAGAAACCACGTTTTATGTCACTTTAACAGTTAATGAAAAACGACAGACTGCAGAAAAGTCCACCGACTGCCTCTGACTTTACACTTGAGTATCGTTATTGTACACAGAGTTGATGTCGTTCATAGCAGCGATGGTATATTGATCTTCTACAGCACCAGTGAAGTTACGTTACTTCTGTAATCTGTTTTACTATTCTAAATAAATGTGTGGCCGGATGACAGTCCCTGGATTTCCCCCCTCCTCCTCGCATTTTTAGCCTTGTTTTAGACCAAGAGTTTCATAGGATTGAAGAATAGCACAAATAATCTTCAGTTCTCTGTTGACAGGCGACGAATATACAAAGGCCTTCCATTGCAGTTAACTCGTGATTTTATACTACATTTTTAATACTTTCTCAAAATCTTTTTAATACGAGATATTATACCATCCATGTATAATATTTTATATTAAACAACATTTTAAGTCAAATTTATTACAATTTAAATTGGGCCCCATGCAGGTTTGGTCCTAGTATTGACTATAGGTATGGAAGTTAATGAAAGTAAGGCAGTCAGTATTTTTCATAAGGAAGTATTTGTTCGAAAATATAAAGATTGTTCACTGTGTTCCCAAAACCCAAATTAATGTTTCAGAACCATCTCACTCTGGACTGGGCTTTTAAAATCATAAAGGTGACTGATCCAAGATATATATTTGTATATTTTTACTAGAGTATGGATACCCAATTGTGGGACAATACAGGATAAAGGAGTATCTTATCTTATCCCAATAATCACAGCTTCCCTCCAGTCATGTATTCCTCCGTCCCGATAGGGGGCAGTGTGACTACAGACGTCCAGTTCACTAGCACTGTCGGTGGACTGTGTGGGCAGTCGTTTACGTAGCAAAGGCACAGAAATTGCTTGCGAGTTCTCACTTGATTCAAGCCTCTCTCACAAACAAACCATCTAAAGCCATGTCTGACACGGACCCTAAATCAACTCAGGACCTAACTGTCGTGGTAAGTGTGATTTTTGATGGCGACTGTGTCGTTGACCAGGCTAGCTACTTCCGTCGGATCTGTAAATGGATCAGTAGCTTATATTTGAGTCTTTTTACTTTAAATGTGAACATTACCGTATACACAGGCTTTTTAAAAAATCGTTCGTGTTAAAGAATTGAAATATTATTATTTTTTTAATCATGCTGTTCATTCATAGAAAGTAGGTCCGAAATTAGATGCTGTTTCTGTGGAAACAATTGTTCGCACTGTTGCCATGGAGTTTGTTTGATCTTTCAACTCGCTGGAATCTATTTGTTTGCCCAGGAATTCCTCGCCTCGTTGCCATGGTTTCAGCTGCACGCGTAGGCGAACGGCGTGACTTTTTCTGTTGCTTTTATCCACACCCACACCTACACCACCACCCATACCCACACCCACACGCAGTGCATTATGTTGATTTGTTCTGGAAATACCATTCACTCCTCTTTCTGTCTCTCTGCAGGTGCAGACTTTACTGCAGCAGATGCAGGACAAGTTCCAGACGATGTCAGACCAGATTATCGGAAGGAATATCCTACAACGATGAGCAACCAGGGGGTCTGTCAATCAGACATCAGGATGAAAGAATTAAGGGCTTTGTTGTGGTCATCAACATGATACTGGACTATGCAGTTCACAGCAATAAACTGAATTCATTAAGACGGATAAAAACACAAACATCAGAATCAGAAAAACTTTATTGTCCCTAAGGAAATTGCTTATGTAGCGATTGCAACATAGAGACAGTGACATAAAATAACATACATCTTATACTAATAAAAATACAAAGGTAATAAATATAAAAGTA
>JBBIGC010000039.1:5847287-5873219 GCA_037576955.1 Lepidarchus adonis
ACAATATTATCGTTTATCGCAATAATTTCTGGGACAATTTATCGTACAGCAAAATCTGTTATCGTGACAGGCCTATGCATGTTTAGTATATGTTTATGTGCATTTGTGAAGCTCATTCATCATGAGTTTCAAGATTCAAGAGATTTATCGTCACACAATGTACAGGTACATGTACAATTAAATTCTTACTTAAATGCCTTATTGCAGACAGTATACACACAGGGGAGGTGGAGAGAGAGAGGAGTATGGGAAAATATATATATAATAAATTAAGAAAAGTAAAAAGTAGTGCAAAATTAGAGGAATAAATACTAGATACTTAACAAAACACAAACTACAACACAAAAACTGTAGGTGGGTTGTGCAAAAGGTGCAGGTAAAGTGACTGCACAGAACAGCATTAACATAAGTTTGGCATATAGGAGAGTTTATCCACTTTTCTCTCATTTCATTGAAGTTACATAGTCTGTCTTCAGGCCATGTCTTACCAATCAACCCTTCCCCCTAACATGCAAACACTTTCTCTCAAAGTTATCAAAATAAGAGTGGTGCTATTTTTATTAGAAATGTAATTACAAGTCTTCGTCTTCCTTCCACGTAGGTGACTCCTCGTAAGAAGTTCAAGTGTCCAGAGTGCACAGCAATAGATGGGCTGTCCTTGGACCAGACACACATGGTAGAGAGGTACAGTATGAATTGGTCTCTCTCCGTATAGGACAAAGCTCTGGCAGCTACTTGGCCCTGGCATGGTTTATGCCTACATCTGAAACACATTGTGCATTTCACCAACAATCGCCTCATTGTGGCCCTTCACAGGAGAGATATGCCTCCAGCAGCCAGAGAACGAAGAGGTTCTCCATCCAAGACAGGCTACGCTTGCGTGCCAAGCTCTAGGCTGAGCAGCACAGAGAGATTCATACAATGCCAGAGCACAGAAAATAGCTTCTTTCATTTGTCTGTTCTGTTCTGCAAAACTGGGAATAGACCAAAGTAGACAAAAATCCATCGCCCTGCACAGACACCCAAGATTTATATTGCAATGGTATCGCCGCTCTTTATAATTCGACGTAATTACATACAAATCATTTATTTGCATATGCATTTATACAGCTTTCCTGAAGCATAAGAATTAAATGAAGCCCTTAAAAGTTAATGCAAAGAATTCGTACAGATGCCATTACTTTTCTAAACTGCAGTTTAACTAAATCTAGTGCTTCTTTTCTTCTAATGTCCTTGTTTATTATCTTACTGTCTGTTTGTTTTTTGCCTTTTCCACTCCATTCTGAGCCACATACAGTACTGTTTCCTGCACGACAGTATTGTGGTCTTGTGGGAAATGTGTGCATTAACCTTTAGGGATTAATTTACTTACATTGTTAAAGGAAAAGCTGTAAGTTCTTTTTTAATGCTTGGGGATATGCATGTTGTCTATAAACATAATATATCAGGTTTTGTTGACCTAAACGTAACATTTTATGATGTATTTTTCTATTGTAACCAATTTCCTTCGTACTATTTACGATTTATTTGCAGTAATCAAACTTATTAGTACTTTTATATTTTACAAAATAATTTTATGTACAAAAATAAATGTAGCAGTGTATAAATATAATTCTTTGCAAGAGCCTCATCAGCTCACGGCTGTCCTCTGAGCAAGCTCGACCTTGGAAGTGAATAAAGAGTGTCCGTAATGGAGCATGGCGTCACAGACCATGCAGTTCTTTGAGTGGAGTCTTATGGGAGATTGATGAGGTCTCTCTGGTCGTGCTTCTCACTCTGACTACGTTTCCTGCCATAAAATCTGGGCTCTGCACCACTTGTAGAATGCCAAGAATTCTGTATTTCTGACCCCCAGTAGCCTGCACTCTTGTGCTGTGTTCTACCTGAGGTTTATTTTTTAATAATTACTGGTAATGTACGTAATATCAAGCAAATGTTGATTCAATTTACAGTGCTGTCCACAATTATTGGCACCCCTGGTTAAGATATGTTTTTAGGCTTCTAATAAATTAATTTTTCTCAACAAAAAAAAAAAAATTAAAAAATTGCTGAGCCATATTTGTGTAGAATTTGCCTTATGTTTAGGATTATTATACTACTGGAAGACCCAATTATGATCCATTCTCTGCTTTCTGGCAGAGACCACCAAATTGTTATTTAAAATGCTTTCATTTTAATTCAAATATTTATAAAATAAATCAAAGAAACCTTTTTCAAAAAAATGTCACTTTCACTTTCATTTACAGAATCTCTGACTTATCCATGTAGACCGCTCGCCAACTCCGCCTCTTGCCAAATTTGATTAATTTTATTAAATGTCCTGGTATTTCAAAGAGTTATACTCTAACAGGGTTAAAGGGCTTTTGGAAGAGAAACCGCCCCATAGCCTCACAGATCCTCCCCCATACTTTACAGTGGGCATGAGATGCTTTTCTGAATACTTATCCTTGGATTTAAGTCAGACCCACTTAGACTGTCTCTTGCCAAAAAGTTACATTTTAGTCTCATCTGACCAAAGCAGATGGTCTCAGTTAAAGTCCTAGTATGACTTAGTAAACTCCAGATTTTAAATTTGTGTTTGTAGGCGAGAAAAGGCTCTTTACCCACATGTCCCCCAAACAGTGTGTTGGCATTGAGATAATGTCCCACGGCTGTCATGGAGACTTTGTGACCCCAAGATACCACTCTTTCTTCACTAATAGTTCGCTTTAACTCTCTTATTATCCTTCTCGCTGTGTGTGCTGGCAAGATAAACTTGGGTCCATGTTCAGCCTTGTTTGTCACAGTTCCAGTAGCTATTTTCTTGTAGACATGTCGTGAAGGTTGACGCTCACATGCCTGTTCTCTTGTTTTCCCCATGTTGAAGAGTAGCTAAGCGCAGAAGGACTCTGACATTATATTTATACCCCAGGAAAACAGAAAGTCATTAATTACTAATTACAAATGCCTATTTACTCTAATGAACTTTAAAAACCAAACTAGAAGTTGGAATTGTTAGGGGTTCCAATAATTGTGTCGTTTTTTTAATTAAAAATGATGATTTCGAAAAAAATTTCCTTAAATGTCGCAATAATTGTGGAGGGTGCTGTAATTTACTAATTGACTTTAAAACCCCAGTTATTTAGAGCCAATGCTGCATTTGTCACAAGGTTGAGCTGCTTCTGAGCATATTTATTCTCCTGTTGTGATTTATGAAGATTATCTCTCCTTTCTCTTTAGGTCTGAATGTATAAACAAATTTGCCACCGTGTTTGGCACCATGCCTCTCAAGGTGGTGGAACACCGTGCTGACCCTGTGCTTTACAAGGATGACTTCCCTGAGAAACTCAAAAGTTTCCCCAACATTGGAAGTCTATGACAAGACCCCGCCTCAGTTTTTTACACCTTTACAGCCAGGTTGCAGACGCTCTAGCACTCGCCGACTTCCTGTATTTTATCTCTCTCTTTCTAACGTAATGACTAAGAGTGAAGTTTTACTGCTTGATGATGTGACGAAGGGAAATCTGCTGTTTTATCCATATGTTCCAAGATGGAACCTATAAGGCACAATGAGCTCAATACTAACGGAATGGACTTGTCTCATGGATGCCGTTGTCACGGAAAATTGGGGTTTGTTTAAATTGTCCTTTGGGGATTAAATGGGGACCTTTTCTTCAATTGCCATTGAAAACTAGTAACTATTTACTATTCTGTACTTCATTGACAAATTTGTGAGCGTTCTAAAACAGGAATATTTCGGCTTTTGTATCATACAATTGCTGTGAGCGCTGTAGGTTTTTCAAAGGTTGTAAAAGAACTGATCATTGAGTTGAAGTGGAGCATTAAGCTAGTTCAGCATGTCCTTGAGAGACTGAAAAATGCTCAGTCGCCTCCCTCATGACTATAGCACACTGACGACCACGTAGAAAATCTTCAAATTGGTCCTAATAATATTTGCATTTACTGTGAGAAAATGTTGAGGAAGTGGCAGATAAACAATAGCCTTGTTATTGAGATTACCGCTGCCAGTATTTATCTGTTCAGACACAGTAACTGTAATATATCCATGTAATTTATCTTAACAGTGAAACCTGTTTTTAAGGGTATACGTTTCCTGGAGTTAAGGAACACAGGAAATATTGAGACGTTTGGGATGCAGCATGGGATTTGTGCAGTAAATACTACAATCATGTACATCTGTAGCAACATTTCACATTTATGTTTGTATTGTTATTTAAGTCTGAATATTAGAGAGGTGCAGATGTTCATACGTTACTCATAGTCTCCTTTTTTCTTTGTGACTGGACAGAGATTTAGCTAAATGTTCATTGATAATCTGATTGGTAGATGAACAACTCCTAATAGGGACCTACTGAAATTTCCATACATTTTTTTTTTGTTAAATAGTCTTTTTCTATTCACTGTTGTTGTTTTTCATGTAATAAATTTGATTTCTTAAACATTCATAATTGATGTATTGAAATTGTGTGATTGTTCTGTGCTTTTTTTTTTTATATGGCCATTTCTGTTGTCTAGGGGTGGAGCAGATGTCTGAGATCTGTGAATGATTTAAAAGCAGGAGCCTGCGTGTCTGAGATAAATGCATTTCATCTCTATGGGAGTGAACTTGTGAAGAGAATGTATTCCTGTTCTGACTCTTCCCTCACAAAGTAAGAGAGAATCTGGTAAGGAGGTTTCAGCAACATGCAGAGTATTGGAAATGTCAGCGAGTGACCAATTACGTAGTGAGAGCCAGATTGTCTGCAGCTCCGTTCTTTATGAAGTGTGTTATTTAGCCCAAGGGAAGCCCTGTGGGAGTACTGCTGCATTCTAAATTTGTCTACTTTGTGAAAACTGTGCGAGCGATCGCACTGCACATGCATTTAAGACGAGCATTAGTTTGCTATCTCTGTATTTTGGCTGTGAATGGGCCGCACACATGGTGCATTGCTGCAAGGCTTGGTCCTCACCTGTTATTAATATTCTCTGCTAAATCCACACTGTACAGTGTGAGCAGTTCAAATGGTCAGTATTTTTGTCAACTTCAATTAGCATGAGATTCTTGGTTGCTCTCCGATCTCATTTCAAGCCCTTTTAAGCAGTAAGCTATGTTCTATATATAGTATCTTTGGGAGAATATACATTGGACCCACGCACAAAAACAAGAGCAGTCATGTTAAACTCATTATTTTTATTGATCAGAATCTAGAGGGAAACAAACACAAGCAAAGTCTCAATTAAAACATTTAAATGACCCTAAAATGGTCCATTTTTTTTGCTGGAAAACACAGTGAGCCTCTTCTTTCTGGTGGAAGTCCATCACCCCAAATTATGAATGGAATATGTATGGTGGATGGGCTTTAAGAGTGGATGTTGTTTCACAAAGCAAAATCTTAAAATAGTCTGTCTGTTTAGTGGAAATTGTCCTGGAGCAAAATGACTTGCCCACATCCTTCTGGAGGCTTGGGGAGTTTTAGAAACACACTGTGATTTGTTGCTGAGTCAGGGATGCACTCAGTATTATGCAAGATGGGATTTCCATGTGAATATTTTATCTTGAACAATGGGAAAAGATCATTTGAGAAGGATTCCTTCAGGTTTGGAGCTTGAATGTGAACTGCTTAATAGTCAACATTAACAACAACAACAACAAATGCTCTGCAAGCAAATCAAACTTTGCAAAATGTAAGTGCAATAACTTACTGTTGAAAATCACACAATATATATAGAACATTAACAAGCTTGAAAGTAAATAATTATTTAAAATGCCATACATTTAGCTTGAAGCTTTGAAAACAAAAATTAATGTTCATTTACATACCAAAAACCCATCATAGAACTTAACACCAACCAAGAACCTTCACTCGCACTCGAAATAATATTAAAATCCTCACAAGGATACTTTACAACATATTAGTTACATTTTCAAGGGTGTTTCTAAACAGCAAAAATTTATTACTGCACAAAGAAAATTGTACATGCGTGCACACACAAAAGCATTATATTATTCTAGTACTTGGATATGCCTGCTTCAGTAGTATTAGAAGTGACAAGGGACTCTTATTTTGGGACATCTGCAGGCTTTTGTCTGACAATGTGTCCATTTGTGTTTTGTCTGCACCCATACAGTCTCTCAGGTTTCAGTATCTCTTAATAATTGTGACTAGAAACTTCATTACAGACTAAACCGAACGTCTACCTTTCATAAAATAGAGAACACAGCCATATTTGTGTCGACCTGAGCTTCTGTGGCTGAGCTCTGATAACCACCTAACCCCCGTTCCCCTGCCAATCAAAAGGCTAATACTGCGCACAGACAGCTATGTCCTGTCACAGAATCCGTATTCACAGATGTCCCGGTGTTAATTAAAATTACGGCTGAGCATGGACTCATCGCCGCTGAGAGTCGATTATTTAGCCCTGGGAGTGAGCCAGGCCCGATGCAGTGTGGGACTTTGAAAGAGGAGCCATGACAGCTGAGGGGAAGCATGTGCAAGGCATGTTTGTTTTGCATTTACCCCGCACACAGCTGTGTGGACTGTCCTTTCTCAGAACACCGGAACGCTATAGTTGCTTTACCCTCTAAGTAACCCCCTAACGGCAGAGCCAAAAGCAGTGGAACCTGTGTTTCCACATTGCAGAGGAACACTTCAGAGATCCCAGAGAGGACTGCTAGTTGTCAGCACATCCATAAGCTTGTAGCTTTAACGCAAACATGAATAGGATCCAGCGTGGAACTGAAGTGAGAGATGTATAGAGTTACTGACAATGAAATGCAGATCAGCGGACATGTCCTTAATACTGTTTTTTCTTCCCCTTGTTCTGGCAATAAGAATTTGACATTCTTAAGTAATATCTCATTAAATATTGCTGCATTGTTTTTGAATTTTGCAAATGTCAAGTTATCCACCATTGTTCTAAAGGTAAAATCCCTTCAGAACATTTTGACCTTTTAACTGAGCGAAGCTGTGTTGGGTATTAATTCTCATTGATGAATTACATTTATTTATGACCATAATAATACAAATCAGTAACTCCAGATACTACGGAGTCACTTGGCTTTAATGTATAATATGTAAAGGAAGTATTTGCCCTGATTTCACGTTAAGCGTTTGGTTTGAAGATCAAGGAACCTTAAAGGCAGAACACTAGAATGGACGGAGTATGGTTCTCATTTAGAAATTAGAAATGGCCTGTTCAAAGGTGTAGGCGTATCGGGTTCTTCTCCAAATTTAAAACAGCTTTGTTTTCCCCTTATCTATATCAGGCACCGGAAAAAACAGAAAGCCCGTAAAGAAAATCTTGATGGCTTGTTATTATAGT
Source organism: Lepidarchus adonis (assembly GCA_037576955.1). Classification (NCBI taxonomy): domain Eukaryota; kingdom Metazoa; phylum Chordata; class Actinopteri; order Characiformes; family Lepidarchidae; genus Lepidarchus; species Lepidarchus adonis. Next base: position 5,854,590 of record JBBIGC010000039.1, read on the forward strand.
CACTTAAGCAAAACGAATTGAAAGAAATATTCTTTGGACTCTTCTTCTCTGTGGAACATTGTTCTCTGCTATGCGACGTTACAGAGATGGAGAAATGGTGTCAAGTAAGAGGGGATGGACAATGCCCAGTGTGGCATGCTGGACATTTCTCTTGCAGGAGTACTGCTGCCATAAAATTACTGAAGCAGGTGTCAAACTTCAGCCCTACACACACATTCAGATTTCCTCATGATCATAAGCTCTGATTGTGGACTACAAAGCTTCTTGGCTAAAACTGCAAAATAAAAAATGTGCCATGATGAGCAAATACATACTGGATTGAATGTTAAGTGTATTTGATTGTCTCTTTGTTTGACCTTGGCTTCTCTTTACACTATTATCTGACAGGAGGAAACCATGACAGCCCAAGAGAAATGTGTCAAACTCTTCATTTATTACTTTTGGAGAAACCATCCCACCGCAGAGAGAGAGCTGACGTTTAGCGTAGGTCTTGGCTGCAGGTATGCAAAGCTTTCAGGGAGAAGAGCTGCTTTACGCCAAGTATTTTGAGATTTTTCTCTCCAGGAGAGAAAATAAACTGGGATTGAGAGATATAAAATGAGGAACAAACTCTTTAATGCATGGTCATGGCCTTCCTTTTAACACATTTCACCTGGGGTCATTATAAGAGGACCTCAAGTGGAAAAGGCCTTTTGCTTACTTTGTGTATGACTGACCACTTAATCTGCGCAGAGGGAGGATCCGTTATCTGTTTACAGGGAGTAGTATTTCCTTAAGTGTCTTTTAAATTTGGTGGAGATGCTTGAAGCCAGAGAACTGGTCAGCACAACGCTGGTATCCAGCTCTGGTCCTGAGGGCCAGGTTGGTGATTTCCCTGATCAAACACACCTGGATTACCTCTCCAGTGTGTTTGAGGAGTGGAAATATCAAACTGTGCTGGAGTGTGGCCCTCAGGGACCAACTTTGGACGCCACTGTCCTATAAGTATCTCAGATCCGAGGACTCTGCTTGTAATCCAAAACCAAATGCTTCCTGTGAGGCCACACTGCACCAGACTGGGAGAATTACCTGTAGATGTAGAAATGTCATTGGATTGTTTAAATCAACAACACTGTTACTTTGTTTGGTGCTCTCAGGCCCTCATCTCCATCCAGACACGTGGCCTTGCACTAGCAGACAAGCCTGCATTAGATTCTAATCAGATTAGAATTCTGAAGTGCAGTGTAGAGTGCATTAGTCATGTACAGCCAGAATTTTGGTGAGTAGTCTCCGACTTACAATGGAGATGCATTCTGATTTAACTAGAAGATACTGTATTAAGAAAATATGGAGACATGGCTTGTATGTGCTCTGAGACTAGTGAACTCTGAGCGCCGGCGAGGTCGAGATGTGTACATCGTGGCTGCGTCCCAATTCGATCTTAGCATTATTGTACGATTGCAAAATTGTCAGTTGCACCATCGTAATTCAGGGACCATCTGTATTGTTACTGATAGTTCTTGATGGGCAAGTGATTCAGTGACAGAACAATGTTGTCCTTTAAATTTTTCAGTTTTTAACAGGGCCACAACGATTTCCAGACAGGACATACATATTCAGATAAGTGCAGGGTTTGGATTTTTAGAATTTGATGCTGGTTTTTACCATCTCTTTTGCTTTCTCTTGTAGAACAACCCACATCCTTTGAATTACCTAAATAAACGCTCACTTCTACGAGTAATCGCCTCTGATTCCTCTTGTTTCTCTGATTTTGGATGTTTATATGTTCACATGGTCCGTTTTCTCCAGTCGGTCCGTTCTGTGGTTTGGTGGTTAGCTGACGTTCGTGCTCTTGTTCTCTTCATTCGGCCTCGTTGCTGTTGCTGGGTTGATAAGGAAGCTCAGAGATGATTTGCTTTGCCTGTTGGGTAATCATGTCGCCCAGGAAATGGCTGCACTGTGTTCTTTGGCTTTCATTCGCAGAGTGGCAATGCTGGATGACTTTCTGTCAGGGTCCATGTTAAGATCATATCCGTTAATGCCAGTGCTCATGCCCGGACTCCCGAACAGACTGCCCATGTGGCTCTGTCCCATATGACCTCCGGGACTGGGCACTCCCAGGAAGTCAGACACTCCGCTTGCGGCATGTGGATGAGGAGTCATGCAGGAAGTGACGGAGTCACAGGGCACAACACAGCCTGGCACTGGCGACGCTGCACTGCTGCTGCCTATCCATGATGGGTTCTGGATCTGCAACCCAATGGAGAAAACAGTGTTAGTTTCTGTAGTAAATCACAATGCACTTTACAGTAAAACTCTTCTGTATTCTTTAGGGTATTAAGCAGTTCGTTGTTGTAGGTTTGCAGTGTTGAGTTATTTTCCTTTGTTTCCAAATGAAAAGCAGTGACGGCTCGTGCTTTTCTTTCTGCATTCTGTGTTTTTGCTCTGAAATATTGAACGAGCTATGTTGCAAGGTCCCAAGTGGTTTTAAACTCTGAGATTTATCGGGCACTTTGAGGCACTCGTCTGGTTTTGTGCTGAGTGGGAGCTGAGGAGGAATGCCTGTCTGTGCTCTCCTTCAACACCTAGCGTGCCTCCACAGAGCAGCCCTTTTTAGCGGAGAGGGGGAGCGCAGAGTGAACTGAAAGGGCAGTGGCGTATACTGGGGCAGGGGGATCTGAGGGAGGGCTGCAGAGGGAGATGAAAGCTCTCTCAGGGAGATGCCCCAGATGTGCGCAGGGCTGCATTCCACAGCTGCAGGCCTGCTCCCCGAAGAGCCGCCTCTGCCCTCCCACCCTCCTACAGATTCATAATAAATCCGGGGGATTCTCTCCGTCTCCTGAGAGGGCGTGTCCTGCTCGGCCGCAGCTCTGGGGCTGACCTGCCTCCAGCAGAGTTGGGGGGGGGGGGCATGGAGGTGGTTCCCTCTAGTCTTTTAAAGTGTTATCAGCGCATAAAGCTGCTCGTCCTGGTTTCTTTTCTTCTATATTTTGTTAAAGTTTCATAACTCCATGTTGAAAGTTATTTTATTTGGTATTTTCTTTAGATTAGAGCTGCATCATATGGACAAAATGTCAGTATTGTGATTATATAGCTACATATTGCTATGTTTTTTTTTTACATTTCTCTAGTTAAAAAGGACGTACGGTATATAGGTATTCATAAAGCTTTATTCACCCACTCGTATACAGTCAACCCTTGTCAGCTCACCGCTGTTGGTCTGGGCTCTAAATTGGCGAGCTATTGTAACAGGGTAAATACATGGAAGGAAATCTGACCTGCAGCCTTTGCTGGCGAGAGGCGGGGTTGGCGAGCTAATGGGGGGCGAGCTAACGGGGTATAGTCCATATAAGGAAACTGAGCTTTAAAAACTGGCAGTTTTCAAACCCTCTTTTTTGTGATGTCATAAAACTATCAAATTTACGTATCTTTTTATTTAGCTCCGCCCTTTCACTTGAACTTCACTATTGCAGATTTCTGTGATATCAGTATTGCAGAGACTTATATCACGATACCAATGTACAGACGATATATCGTACAGCCCTACATTAGATAAAAGTGGAAACGTCCAGTTACCTGTACCTGAGCATAGTTCTCCGGTCGAGTGAGAAGTGGAAGTTCATAGGCTGTGGAGAAGTGTGTTCGGACCTGCTGCATCTGCCCAAAACGTTCTCGTTTCCTCCATTTGGCTCTGCGGTTTTGAAACCATACCTGCATGTAACAGAGTTGTCATGTTTAACAGGCAGTGAATCTGAAATTTCATTTTTAATGTATTATTATAAGTAACCGATTTAAAATGTTTTCCTAATGAGTAGAATAAAACATTATCTCATTATCGCTAATTAATATCAGCATGAGCCTCCCTATCCCTGACCATCGAGCACTTGGACACTGGTCATTTGGGAATCGGAGCAGTGTTGGTGCTTAGCGGTCCAGCTTGGTACAGAGCACTGTATTATTTTTCAGCATTTCTTCCTGGAAAATGCTCATTGAGACCTGGCAGTTGTTTGATGTTGTGGGAGCTGACAGACCGTGATGGCCTCCTCTGAGTTTCTTTCCTATCGGAGCCATCAGCAGCAGCAGGAGGTAGGGAGGGGAGTGCAGGAACCCACCGAGGCCATAGGCCTCTGAGAACCGTGTCCCTCCTCCACCATGTCTGCCTTGATGGATGTGAAGAATGCTGTTGACTTTCTACACGGGGGAAGTGAATCACTGTCCAAATGATTTCAACCCACAAACATTTGTAACAATTATTAAGTAGTGGAATATTTCTCGCTTTAGGTTTGTTACTCTGAAAAATTATAATATACAAATGAAAATTCCAGTCATCTCAAGCTGAAAGTGCATTGATTGACAAATATAAATTAATTTTTTTCTTAAATGCCAATTGTTCTGGGCACCACAGTTGGTGGTTCTTGCATATTGTACTGATGTTCACCCACCGCATACAGACACTCACACGTAATTAAAACTCAAACGAAGTAATAAAGTTGTTTATCTAATTCCCTGGGCGGGATAGACGGTCAAAGACGAGCTTGGTCTGTATTACAGAAGATCTTCACATGAGCTATCAAAACAAAACGTTAGCAGATCCTGCTAGTCGCACACCCACCCCCCCCCCCCCCCTTTGTGCTCAGGCTTGAGTAGAAGCAATTTTCTCATGACAAAAGCGTGCTGTAATGACCCCTGACAACCGTTGTTTATCAGAGCATTATTATGTTTAAATTTCCCTCAAAGGCTGTGAAAATGATCTAAATAGAGGCACAGTCTCAGACGGGTTTAGGCCTGGCATTCTCCCCCTCTGCCAAAGAGTGAGACGTCACCCACGCTATCTGCACTCTGCGTAACCTGATAGCACTGAGCCTCTGATTGCACTTTGGCGTGATGGACATTGACTTTGCAACAAATGTTTACAGAGCTTTAAAAAAGTTTCTGGAAGAATCATTTTCTAAAATTGCAATTGCACTGATTTTTAAAAAGATGCAATACTGCTGCAAGAGTCCCCACCCACATCAAACGCTCCGCCCACATCACCCCCCATTCTCTTTAAAATCTTACTGTCATCAATAAAGCTCTTCATGGTCTCTCTGAAGTGATATCTCCATGTTCTCCACCTCAGATCTTCCAACAGCGGTTTACTCTCATACCAGGCTTTCAGTCCTGTTCCTAAACTATACAACTCTCCCTCAGTTCCTGCTGTTAAACCGTCCCCTTCAATTTCTATTTCTCACTCAAGCTGCATTATCTGCTTGTTTGTTTGTTTGTTTATTTGTATATCAACATCGGGTGAAAAAGGTTTTATATATAAATTTTACATTATTGTTGTCATTATTGCCTAAAACATATGTAAGAACTTTTAAGCTTAAGGAGCATTTTTAAGTAAATTGTATTTTAAAATATAGTAAAACTCGTATAGTAAATTATTTTTGAATAATAAATTAAGCTATTTTGTGTTATTAAATTGGAGTCCCTAGTTCATCACTGAAAAAAAATCTATAATTTTTTTTTCTTCAATGCAACATTTTAAATAATTTTATTTACAATTGAATTATGCAAGAAAAAAAAAAACATAACATTTTTGCTGCACATCATTCACAGGTTTTAATACATTTCTTTTCCCCCAGTCAGCGAATCCCTGATCGGTGCGAAGCTGAACTTTGTTCAGGTTTGTATGTAATGGATTGTGCAGCCGTGTGAAAAAAAATTGTCCCCATTTTCTTCCCGTCATTTTATCTTTTAACTTTGACGCTCTTCCCCTCGATAAATCTGAGCAGGGAAGTTGGGAAATTGAAAAGCGAGATGGGAGAGGGTTCAAACTGGAGCTTGTTTTCATTTTATGTTTAATTTCCTGACGCCTAAGCCCCTGGCTTTCCAACGCTGCTCCTCCAACCCCAGAGAGGCGTGCAGACGAGGGGCGGACGGATTCCCTCGCGCCGCTCCTCTCCTCTTTCTTCTCTCAAACACATGAGCCAATGCAGAGGCGTGTAGAGTTTCTGCTCTCGTCTTTGAACCGAGAGAGAGAGGGAGAACGAGGGGCCAAAGATTTGAGGGAGGATTGCTTAGGAGCATAGTTCACTCAAATAAGTCCTGCATCACTCTTTCCTCTCTTATCCCTTCTTCTCCCGTCCCGTGTGCATGCTGGACAACATATATGATTTTGTTATTTAGTATTATTTATTTTTTATTTATTTGTGCTCAACATCTGCTTGGAAAGTGGCTTGTTTCTGGGCAAAAAACGTATCTGTGTGTTGAGCACGCGTGGTAGTGACACAGTAATTGGTAAAGACGTTGACAGCTAAAGCAGCTTAGAGGCTTATTATGGAGCTTTATTTATGTTCCAGCACTGGAGGAGAGAGAACAGAAACACTAAACTCAGTCCAGCAAAAAGGGGAAAGAGCAGCTTTGAAGTCGGGAGCAGCTTTGAGGATTGATAGTCTACTTCTGCTGTCACTCAAATTCACCTTTTTGCTTCAAAATAACGTTTTCTACTGCCAGAACCAGAATCAAAATTAGGCTTGATGAGAAAATAGTCCCCCCCCCCCAAAGATAGTCCAACTCTGTGCCCAAGAACTTTTACAGTAACTGAAATGATTCTCCTTTATTAACAAGCTTGTGTATTTATTAATGCAAAAAAAATATATCTCACATTTTGTGCATTTTCTAAAGTTGGATGTGCCGCTAAAGGAAAGTGTTAATTGTGGGACCAGCCAAGAGCCCTGACCAGATCTGCTTGATATGCTTTTCTTTCCATGACATTTTTATTTCAATCTCAAATAATTCTGTCATATGAAACTGCTGGCTGATTGGTCAACGCAGGTTTTTAAAACTATTAACCTTTAACCTTTTATTTGGACCTGGCCTGCGCTCAGTTTTCCCATTTAGTTGGAAAAGTTAATCAACCACTAGTTTGCATGTTCCACTTTTATATTTAAGGCTTTTTTCAATTGTGACTAAATGTATCCCATATTTAGTCATGTTTTCTAGTTATATAATAAACTGTGTTAGGATTCTGCTGTGTCTTGCCTGTTATATGCAGTATTTTAATAATATACAGAACACATGTTAATAGAGGAGCACAGCTTCACTTTGTATTAGAATTATAGACTATTTCAAACTTTTGGAGGTTTAGTTGCACACACACACACACACACACACACACACAAAATCCAGGAAGCCAGATATGGGTTTTTGTTTGGATGGTAGGTCTCAAACTGCGAGCCTAAGTATTTTGTTGGATTTGTACTTTGCTCAAGTATCATTAGAAACTGAATTTCCTGGGCATATACAATGGCCAATGGCACTTTATTTATATATATATTATTTATTTATTTAATTTTTTTTTATCAATTTCAAACAATTGTAAAATTAAACTGCGTACAAATTGATACCACCTGTTCATCACCACATCACACACATTAAAAAACAAAGAAAACAGACCTAATTTGTTCAAAATGTTAATATGCTTTGGTTTTATTTGCCCTTACGTAAACACACTAGTCTAAAATTTCTACAAATACCTTAAAGTTGTTTCCTTGTACCTTTTTCATCCACTGTCTCTCATGTTGTTCCAAAACGTCCTTCCAGACTAAATGTTTTTATTGTTTATGTGCAGAGTAACGAAGACATTTTATGATATGAGAGAACCTCACCACATCCTAAGCCTCCAGCCAGGTTCTCTCACCTACCCCTGAGAGTAGGGAGGGACACATTCTTTCCTGAGCAGGACATTAATGAAAAACAAACAGTGTAAATCCTGGGGTTCTTAGTAAAGCGTGCGTGTGGGGTTGGGCGAAGGGGTCTCCCTGTCTGTCAGCCAGTGGAATGCAGCAGTAGTCATGGAAGGATTATATGCAAATATGGTGGTGTGGGTTTGGGGGTCAGAGGTTCTGGTTTTCCAGGCCCAGGTGTAGTGGAAGTTCTGATGAAGACGGTCAATGAAAACTCGCACCAAATGCATGTGTGCGGTCATTACTTCACACAAATGATGGGTATGTGTCATGCTCTGTAGGGTTTGGGTTTGGGGTGACCCTTTGGTTCCTGCTCAAACAGGAGGACTGTAATAAGTCCCTATGTAGAGGTGAGACCAGCCTCACCTTCAGCTGAGGTTAGGGTGAGAATACAACATGGACAAGGTGGTGAGCACCATGTTGTAAAAGGAAGGGTCAAGAAAACCAGGGAAACAAAAATGTCCTCCAAGCACAACTCTGAGCCCGAACCTGATGTTAATAGAAGTTATACATTTGAAAAATGAATATAGTTGACAGTTAAAAATTTCTTTTTATTTCTTTTAAGATTATTTTTACTTCTAAAGATTTTTTTTCTTAATGCTTTTTCTTCTTTACTTTTTTAAAATTTGCTTTTTTTAAATTTATTTTTATAACTTTATAAATTTACATTTTATTTGTTACACCGTCAGACACAATACGACATGTAGCGAAATGCTTAAACAGCCTTAAAGATAAATATTTAACAAAAAATAAGAAATATAAAACCTTATATACAATGAGAAAAATCTAAAGATGAATTTAAATGGAAATTACTGGAAATGACCAAGAATGACATATATGCATATGTCCAAGGTCCATAATCTGTGCAAATGTGCGTGAATGCATTTAGTATTTTATAGTAATTTTATAGCTTACTGTTCTTTTTTTTTATCTCAGTAAAGCACATGTAGTGACCTCTATGTATGATAATAAACTTGCCTTAATCTGTTTGCAAGTTTTTACTTCCCATGGTACCGCACACGTCCTGCATGCTCGTATTTTGAGAAAAGTGTGGAAAATGTTTATGATTGGTCCTTGATTAAACTACTATGATGTTTATGTTACGTTAACCTTATCTGATGACTGGTGCTAGTTTCCACAACATAACCAGTTCTAAAAATGTAATAGCTACATCACCTGCACTCGTGCTTCTGTGAGGTCGGTCCTCAGCGCCAGCTGCTCTCTAGCGTACACATCGGGATAGTGTGTCTTTTGGAAAACTTTCTCTAGCTCTTCGAGCTGGTAGCTTGTGAAGGTGGTGCGGTTGCGCCTCTTCTTGCCCTTGTTGCTCTCTCCTTCGCCTTTGTCCAGGGGGGAGGCCAGCTCAGAGCTTTGTCTCTCCTGAGGACCCTTGGCTCCTGGTTCCTTTACACTGAGGTAGCTGCCATCCATTCCTGCGGGATCAGTGTTTGGGGGCAACTCTGAGTCTGTTAGCCCCGTGCTGTCTTTACCTGGAAATGTGAAGAGGAGATGTCAGTTCACTCTCTGAAACAAAGGTCTCGATGTGGGGGCGGTTCTTTTTCAAAATGACAACTCATGACCAAAACGTGATGAAAGTATCATCCATTGTATGGTTGTATTAGTTCATCTTGTCTATTTTTTTCTGATTTTTATTTTTAAACAGGCAAGTTGGATGGGCTGCTGAGTTGGGGCCTGTTGCCAATGCAGTAACCGATAAAGAGAATGATTATAAACAATATAAAATGAGATGGGTCACTGTTTGACAAGAAAACAACTGTGGCATTTGATTTCATTTTTTCTAAAACATTCCAGACAGTGGCATGTTGTATGACAGGCATATTATAATGAACAGTTAAAATTAGTTTTAAACCATATAACTATGTTAAGTTCCTTGATGGGTCAGCTGTCTGCCTCATGCCGCAGTGCGAGTCGAGGCTGTGGCTTTGTGTTGTATCTAAAGATGTCTGACTTGCTGCAGTTACGGCTGCCAGTCTCAGCTTGTAAATCAAGAGCTCACATGAAACGGATACCCTGGCTGTAATTGCAGACTGATAGAAAATTGCAGGTTCTCTCTCTGTCGATGTTCTTACATGGTACAAAGTCTGTGGTTCTGGTGCGGAATAAAGCACGGCCGGTAATGAGGCCCAAGTAACCCAGCGACAAGACTGGAGTGGTAATTTTCAGCGTCAGGCCTCTGGGAACACGCAGCAGCTCAGCTGTGAAACCCCAGACAGCTTGTCGGCCATAAATTTACTAATAGCTGGATTTTAGCCTGTTTTCGGTGCATTTCCCCTTTAATTCTCAGTGTTTATTACCTAAAGAGGCTAGTTCACATTGTACATTTTGCTTATGAAATGGGTGTTATACGTACATTAAAGCTTAGTGGTTCACACAATCCAAGTCCATTGCTCCTCTATTGTGTTCCAGTGGCAATGTAGACAGTGAGGAATTGTGCTCTTGATGCTCTTATTCTGACAGAGTTTGAAATGGATCGGTACAGAGCTAATATCATGGCACACATCATTAAATTTGTTGTGACCAAAAATCCTAACAAGTGATATACTTTGACTCATGATAGCCTTTGATCTTTAGAGGTCAGCCGGTCTTTGCATTAATGTAAACACGTAGTGAACCTCTTTTCATGGCAGAATTAACAATCATAACCTTTTTCCTGGTACCTGGTGGGTGAAATTCTCGTTTTTTGTGGTTTTATTTTTTAAACAGGCAGGTAGGATGGGCTGCAGAGTTGGGGCCTGTTGCCAATGCCGTAACCAATAAAGAGAATGATTATAAACAATATAAAATGAGATGGGTCACTGTTTGACAAGAAAACAACTGTGGCATTTGATTTCATTTTTTCTAAAACATTCCAGACAGTGGCATGTTGTATAACTCACGATAGCCTTTGACCTTTAGAGGTCAGCCGGCCTTTGCATTAATGTAAACACGTAGTGAACCTCTTTCCATGGCAGAACCACTGCAGAATGAACAATCAGAACCTTTTTCCTCATATTTCTATTTTCAAGTACCTGGTGGGTGAAATTCACCTTAGAATCAGATGAGATTCAACAAGGCAAACAATCATTTACATCAGTAAATAAGCCCGAGGGTCTCGTCTGCAGGCGCTGCCTCACTAAGGCTGACCGCCTTTTCTGGACACTGTGTCTCAGTCCTGACAGACGTGGAGCCAGACCTGGGGGCATAATAGTTCCCACATTGCCTTCTACCCGGGACTGACACATCCTGTTAAGCGAGAGGGAGCAAGCGTATTTATTCGAACATAAATATTTTCGGCCCTTGCCTTCAGATGCCTTGCGCCTCGTGCCTCCACATGGGGAAGGCTGTCAGACTGTTTGAAATCAGTGCCGGGCGATCAAAGACGCTTGTTGATACCTTATGTCACTGAAGGCTTTTGGCAGATGTAGGGTATTGTGACAATCCTTTACTTGTTATCCAGTGCGACTGAGCTTCTCCGTTGCCCTAGGTGAACAGCAGTTGGCTGCCCCTGGAGCGCCATATGGGCGAGTAACATGACCTGCCTTTTAGGCCTGAAACCTCACTGCAAATTGTTTCTGTCAGAATGAGAACGTTTTTGAGGGAACTGTGGTTGAACAGTGCAGTAAAAGGACATAGACCCATAGACCCAACTGGGACGATACTGTAAAAAGTGCAGAAGATGCATGAGATGTTAAAAAGCCTTTATTAGACTTAATAAAGTCAATAAAATCCGCTTACATGTTTCGGCCAAACCGGCCTTCCTCAAGTTAGTCTATGGGCTTCAAAATAAAAGTCTGGGCAGGGTCACATGACCAGGCAGCCCAGATGGACTGAATTAACATGACATAAGACGATACTGTATAGTGGGTCAATGGGGACTGTGGAGGTCAGTGTGTCTTGGATCTTAGAAACGAATAGTCAGTTTTATCGAACGTGATCTATTCTCTTTCTTTGCCTTCAGTTTGCTTAGTTTCCCATTAAACGTAAGACTGCTCTACAACACAACCATGGAACATTTCAACTCTGAATCCAAGTCTACCCATCACCTCCAATTACAGTACGCTGACACAGAACGGGAAATCTGGAGACGATTGTTTTTTCTTTGTCTACACCAACCCAAGTAGACAAGTGACATACTGCATCTGCTCTGATCCAAAGGCACTGCAGAAATCGCCTGTACTTACTCAGCAGTTTCCGTGGCGATCGCATTGGTGAAGAAAGGCTGCAGAGATCGAGAGAGAGTTCATCAGTGGGTTAGAAGAGGGTGAGGTTCAGCTGAGGGACTAATTGGCTATTTAACCTGAGTGGATTCACACCTGCCTGCATAGCAAGAATGGGGCTTGTAAATCCATTTTACTACGTCTACGTTTACCTCTGACTTTGGAGTAGGATCTCTTCAAATGCACTGCCATGCGATAGGTGCAATAAAGGCTGGAGAAAGGGCAGCCTATATACTTTTTCATAATGTATGCACGAATGGTTCAAACAGTAGTTCCAGACCTAAAAAAACCGCTTTCCTGCAGTAGGAGACGCCAGAGACGCCCGGCCTGTAGGATGTCAGTGCATGACCCTTTGAGTTAGTAAGGGTCATATATTTACTAGGGGCAGCTATTTAGTCCTAGTTGAAAACGGGAAAATACATCAAAGTGTAATTTAACTGGCTGTAAAACGGCAGGGCATCCCCTATGCTTTTTATGGAATTTGATGGGCAGGGTCAGACGCAGGCAAATAAAAAAACACTATAAATTAGGCACCCCAGGGTTTCTGTGAAGGGTTAATGGCGAAATATTATAAAAACCTGAAAAAAGTTCCAATATTAAAGCAGAACTGGACACTTAATATGAGCATGACCTTGTTTTGACTAGAAGCTGAGCGGTAAAGGAAATCTGCGCAGGCTGTTTGTTCTTCTCCACATTTATTTGTGTCTCTAATTGGGTTTGTTTTCTGTTCTTAAAATACGAAGAGAATCGTAACGCTCTGAAGCCTAGCCAGCCGCCCGAACTGTCCTTCCACTTCCCAATTATTTCAGGCTCTTACTCTTACACAGGTCCTGAGCGTGATTGATGTGTTGGAATACGAGGGCCGACACGGCCTGGTGGCACGTAGAAATAATGGAAAACCTTTTTTCCCCACAACATATTAGTAAAAAGACTCCCTCATTAGTAAACTACCATTCGCGAAACCAGAGCGAATCGCCTGCCCAGAGGCGGATGGAACAGATGAATCGAGCTTGTTCCCCCACTCTCAGTGTCCTGCACCCTGACCACAGCACATGGATCGTTTTCCTCGTCTTATCTTTAGGTTTTTAGGGCTCACCTCACATTCCTTCATTAAATGTCCCTCTTGGAGGGAGGTGCACTTTTATGTTCTCAAGTGCTCAGGCAAAACAATTGAAGAGGCAGCTGTCGCGGTGGAGGCTCGTTGTGTTTCAGATGCTGCAGAAGAAAAGCACAGTAGTGAGAACCTGATAGGTATCTGCAGAGAAGTCCAAACACACCACTAGACCTGAGGGAAGATTTATCCCAGCAGGCAGCAGAAAAGAGCCCATGCTGTGCGAGAAAACACAGCATTTCCTTAAAGCCTCGGCTCCCGATAAATCACTCTCTCAGCTCGTCTACGGCTCTCTGAACGTAGGGTCCAGAATGATTCAACGTTCGGACAGTTTAGACGCTTTCATTGGTCAACGTGAGAGAAGATGTGGTGGCTTTAACATAGTCCCAACCTCCCAAACAGAAAATACTTTAAAATTTAGCTAAAAACAGTAGATACTGATGTGAATAATTGGTTCTTTACTGAAGGTCTTTTCTGTGGCAATCAGATTTGGTCAAAAATCCTGGAACTCGGCCGCAATACAATGCTGAGTGATTGCATAATTAGACCTTTAAGCAGCTGCTCTATTCCATCGTTAGTTTCATAGTTAACGTTGGAGTTCCTATCCCTCTGTGAAGCCTTGGAATCTCCTGAGAAGCGTTTCAGACCGCAGTGGGGCAGTGATGTGCTTTACGAGTGTAATGGAATGCTATAAGAGGACGCACTGATCACTGTCCTTGGCAAAATCCAGTCAAAGCCAGATGGACTAGTTTAAGGTGTTTTACCGTTCTTCTGAAGCAGGACGTCTTTCCAAATGCTTTCTCTCTTCATTAAAGACGACCGCATGGAGCTAAGCGATTAATATCCTTTAGTGCTGCCTTTCCCCATCTACCATAGATGCTGGATTTGCAAAAAAAAGCGTAGAAACACTGTTTCTTTCTGTTTCGGGTGTAGGCACCGCATTCTTGAGACTAATGTAAATTGTAAAGCCAAAATATGATCCAACTGGTAAAACGATCCTGGGTCCTTGTCACCGCTGCTTAGACTAACAGCCTCCTGAAATGTGCTGTTTTTTCAGGCTACGGAGCACTGAGACTGGTTCCCATTAGGTCCTGCCTCTGTTTCCAGGGCTGTTGTCCAGGGCTTTGACAAGCTAAAGGAGTCGACCTGGTGTTTGTGGTTTAATCAGTATCGTCACAAAGAGAGCACTCAGTACATTACTATGGCTGTTTATCAACAATTTAAATAATACACGAAAGGTTTCTATATTTTTCTATGAATGCAACTGCTCATTCATAAATTCACCCCTGTCTTTATGTCGTACAAGCTCATTTTCCCATTTTTCAGTTCAGGATTTTTGTCAGCATCATGTTGCATCATTTACAATGAAATTTTATCACATGCACTGATACTTTGAGGCATCTGATCACGTGTACTGACCTTTTTATGTCTAAACTGAAGATGCACAGCACAATCACAGCTATTAATTACCTTTTTAATTGATTTTACTATACGCTGACTTATATTAAATATTAAATAGTGATGCTTCTGCTGGGTCTGCATAATTTCTGTGTAAAGTGTAACCGCTTTAAACATCTGACCTGCTTTTCATCAGCTTTAATATAATATAATATAATATAATATAATATAATATAATATAATATAATATGTATAAGCCTGGTGAGTTAACGTGTTTGTGTAATTTTCATTGTTAGTCTTTGAAAAGCAATTGAAGCATCAATGTTGCGTTTACATTATTATCTGGGTTAATTTTTTAGTACATCCTTATTTTTATAATTAATACTTTTGCACTTTATTTTATGTTTTTTTTTATTTTGCAGATTAATAGAAGATTTTATTTATTTTTTTAAGCTTAGTAGAGGATGGCAGGGAACCTCTCTCTCTCTCTCTCTCTCTCTGGGGTCTGACGCTTGCTAAGACCTTAAATTAGAAACTACATTTCTCCTGACTCTGTCTGTAACATTATTTCACAATGCAATAACTCGAGAGCGAGAAACACACGTGCTCAGCGTTGGGAGGACAGAATCATATCATTCATGTCGGTTGCTGCTGTGTAAGCACTGTTACACATAAAAATTCAGAAGAATTCTTCACAGTGGTTCTTGCTCCAGGGTTCAGGGAGCCACACACACACACACACACACACACACACTTCTCATCAAGTACAAACTGACAATAGCTGAAGCGCATAAATACAAAAAGATTTTATGATCATCTGAGACTACAATCAGTTTTTCAGATCTGTTTTCAGTTTTTTGTGTTAATATTCATTTACGCTGCACTTGCTCCAATGAACTAAATCGTTTGAAATTTTTAGTGCAACGTCAAAGAATGATGTCAGGCCACTAACAATATGATTTTCTTGTCTGGGAAGTACTAAAAAAACTTTAAAATCAACATGACAACATTGAAAATCCACAGCGATGAGAATGGCCTGTTGACTATTTTAGGATATATTTATTCCTATATGAAATAATACCTAAACAACCATTTACAGTTTATACTCTGACACAACTTTGAAAGAACATCAAAGAAGTGACCTCCTCAGGTCAGAAATGTAGAATTAAGTATTCTTTATATTATTTTATATTGATATTAATGGTATTTTTGCACCAGTTATAGTTGTTTATAATGGGGATCCATATCAACACAAATGGTCTATTGACTGCAACAGAATTATGGGTGTAGCTATCATTTCATTGCGACTGGACTCCTTCCAAAATGTATCAAAGCCAGAGCTCTAAATATGCAATTACCTGCTGTAGCGAATGTTTGCATCTGGCTTTTGCTACTCAGCAGAGTCATGCACAGACCTCCACCTGTCCAACCCCAAGCTCTGATCCAGGCACGGAACACGGAACACGGTCCTGCGCCACAGTGTCTTGGGTTTTTGTGTTTCTGTTTTTTGTTTTTTCTGTGGGTCATTAGTCAATGAATGTCACTGTGCATCAAACACATTGTAAAAATCTAGACTATGAACTATAAGCTGTTTATTCTCCTTCTACAGCACTGTTCATAACGTTATCAGTATAGTCCCACAGAAAAAGACTGAAATAATCTTTAAAAGAATATTTATTATTAATATAATAATATAATATTTAAAAAATATTTTTAAAAAATCATATTTAAAAGACTGAAATAATCTGCAAATATGTTGTGCTTATGTTGGTCATAATCCCCTGAACATTCAGTTTATATTTATGGAATATTGTGAGCTTTATTTCCAGTTTAATATTATTTACACCACAGTTATCTGATCGTGTATATGAACCTATTGATTAGAGCTCCAGCTTTTTTTAGTAACTTTATATCGGTTTTACTTGCTTCAGTTTTTATAAAATAATAATGTTCCATGAACTCATTCACAAATTCAGTCACTTTCCCTGAACGATTCAGGATTTTGTTGCATTATTTACAACAGAATTGCTGGAGCTGAATATTGCGCTGTGTTCGTTAAAGGCTTTTATTATAGCGCTGCACAAGCTAGTAACCCCCTGACATTTAAGGGACTCCCTTTGATTTTGGGCCTTGTCTTAAACTGTACCAAAAACAAGCGGGGGAGCTCGGCTACATACATCTGACTCGGATTAATGACGGGGCTCCTGTAGTGCTGGGGCATTCCAGTCATCTCTAGCTATCTGAACGTCCTAGCTCAGCCGTGTGCTCAGATTGGGGTTATAGGGGCAGAATTGACCTAGAACCCGCAGGCCTTGGCTACACAGACGGGACACGGGTGAAGTCCGGTCCCAGTTTGTGAGTTTACTAACATTACGATTACACAAAACTTTCTACCAAACTGTTCACCTTCTGTGTACACTAGTTTCATCCCTGGCCCAGTTTATTTACTATTCTGTTTACTAGCCATTTCAAATAAACAGATGCCACGCTAGGGTTCCATGCGTCTGTCTTCTGTCTTCTGTCCCGCATCCACTGTGAAGGCAGAGCGGCCCTACAGCTCGGGAGAGTAAATGACTGGAAACATGTTTTCAATTTGTCAGATGCAGCACACCAAGCTCTCCAGATCAATTACAGCGATGCACTGGTAGATCCCCCACATATTATTCCCTTAACCTGAGTGTCTGTTCCAGCTACTCTCCTCGTTCTGACCGGTTTGGGTTCTGTTGCAGCTGCTCTCCTCGCTCTGACCGGTTTGGGTTCTGTTCCAGCTACTCTCCTCGTTCTGACCGGTTTGGGTTCTGTTGCAGCTGCTCTCCTCGCTCTGGCCGGTTTGGGTTCTGTTGCAGCTACTCTCGTCGCTCTGGCCAGTTTGGGTTCTGTTGCAGCTGCTCTCGTCGCTTTGGCCGGTTTGGGTTCTGTTGCAGCTGCTCTCCTCGCTCTGACCGGTTTGGGTTCTGTTCCAGCTACTCTCCTCGTTCTGACCGGTTTGGGTTCTGTTGCAGCTACTCTCCTCGCTCTGACCGGTTTGGGTTCTGTTGCAGCTACTCTCCTCGCTCTGACCGGTTTGGGTTCTGTTGCAGCTGCTCTCCTCGTTCTGGGCGGTTTGGGTTCTGTTGCAGCTACTCTCGTCGCTCTGGCCGGTTTGGGTTCTGTTGCAGCTGCTCTCCTCGTTCTGGGCGGTTTGGGTTCTGTTGCAGCTGCTCTCGTCGCTTTGGCCGGTTTGGGTTCTGTTGCAGCTGCTCTCCTCGTTTTGGCCGGTTTGGGTTCTGTTGCAGCTGCTCTCCTCGCTCTGGCCGGTTTGGGTTCTGTTGCAGCTGCTCTCGTCGCTTTGGCCGGTTTGGGTTCTGTTGCAGCTACTCTCCTGGTTCTGGCCGGTTTGGGTTCTGTTGCAGCTACTCTGGCCGGTTTGGGTTCTGTTGCAGCTACTCTCGTCGCTCTGGCCGGTTTCGGTTCTGTTGCAGCTACTCTCGTTGCTTTGGCCGGTTTGGGTTCTGTTGCAGCTACTCTCCTCATTCTGGGCGGTTTGGGTTCTGTTACAGCTGCTCTCCTGGTTCTGGCTGGTTTGGGTTCTGTTGCAGCTACTCTCGTCGCTCTGGCCGGTTTGGGTTCTGTTGCAGCTACTCTCCTGGTTCTGGGCGGTTTGGGTTCTGTTGCAGCTGCTCTCCTGGTTCTCGGAGCAGTTTGGTTTCTGTTGCAGCTACTCTCCTCGCTCTGGCCGGTTTGGGTTCTGTTGCAGCTGCTCTCCTCGCTCTGGCTGGTTTGGGTTCTGTTGCAGCTGCTCTCCTCGCTCTGACCGGTTTGGGTTCTGTTGCAGCTACTCTCGTCGCTCTGGCCGGTTTGGGTTCTGTTGCAGCTACTCTCCTGGTTCTGGGCGGTTTGGGTTCTGTTGCAGCTGCTCTCCTGGTTCTCGGAGCAGTTTGGTTTCTGTTGCAGCTACTCTCCTCGCTCTGGCCGGTTTGGGTTCTGTTGCAGCTGCTCTCCTCGCTCTGGCTGGTTTGGGTTCTTTTGCAGCTGCTCTCCTCGCTCTGGCCAGTTTGGGTTCTGTTGCAGCTACTCTGGCTGGTTTGGGTTCTGTTGCAGCTGCTCTGGGCGGTTTGGGTTCTGTTGCAGCTGCTCTGGGCGGTTTGGGTTCTGTTGCAGCTGCTCTGTCTGGTTTGGGTTCTGTTGCAGCTGCTCTGGCCGGTTTGGGTTCTGTTGC
>JBBIGC010000039.1:5911494-5922888 GCA_037576955.1 Lepidarchus adonis
TTAACTCCTCCCACTGTCACTCATGTACACAATAACTCCCTCCATCAGACTCTTTAACTCCTCCCACTGTCACTCATGTACACAATTACTCCCTCCATCAGATTCTTTAACTCCTCCCACTGTCACTCATCTACACAATAACTCCGTCCATCAGACTCTTTAACTCCTCCCACTGTAACTCATCCACAATAACTCCCATCATCAGACTCTTTAACTCCTCCCACTGTCACTCAACCACAATAACTCAATGAGCAATAACTGATTATTCACTACCAGCCGGGACATAATGTGCAATATCTACGCTGCTAATGCCTTGTTATTTATTCTATTTATATTACCTTACTATATTCATTACAAATTACAGTTTCTAAATCAATCAGTATCTTTTTACTCACACTTACCATCTTACCCTGTTTATACAATTTTATCTACACATTTCTATCTATATATTTTATCTTACTGAGTGTGTTAGTCCATGTATGTAATGTCTCCATGTTCAGTCACTGCATAAGCAATTTCCTCTGAGATAATAAAATTTGATTCTCCTATTTAACTTTACCGAGAGCTTGATGGTTTTATGCAGTTACTACATGTCTTGTCTTTCATAAGATGTTTCAAACATGAGTATTTTGTTGCTATGAGAATCTCTGGCACCTGACAGAGCCTGCTGTAAACACATGCTGTAAAATGCCTGATGAGATGATTTATTAAATCTTTTTGTAATATTTGTATGTTAAAATGTTGCACTTCTAGCATTTATCATAGTTCTTATAGTACATTTCTTGTGAATATGGCCACTTTACAATTTGCAATTGTATTATGAAAGCAGTGGTATTGTAGGTTTTGGGGTTTGGAGTTGGTTCTTTTGAAGCAGGACGGTAGGACTCAGAATATGGCAAATCTTCATTTTCTATAATAACTTTCTGCGAAATTCTGGGATCTGTAATTTGCAATGCTGAGACACATTGTGTTATTGATTTGGAGGTACTTTTCATCAGAAGAGGAGACCAGAAATATAAGACAAATGGGTCAATAATAACAATCACAAATATTAGTTCTTAAAATAAAAAAAATATTAATTAATTAATAAAATAGCAACTGATCACTACACATACTGTAGTAAATGAAAAACGGTATTAAGACGGTATGATAGAAACACAGTTTTGTGATTCTTTGTGTTACTGTGAAGTAAACTGACTTGTTTTTTTGACCTTACCTGATGCAACACCAGGCCGCAATGAATGCACAGTCACAGAGACAGCAGCAGCTCTCCAACTGGGTCTTAACTACATAATGGAGCTGTGGGCCTCTGATGTTGAGCCGCAGTACTTTTGAAAAGCACCAAGCACGCACAGCCAAGCATACATCCATTTCTCCCAGCTCCCACACTCTCACATTCCCAGAGCACACACATGCGCATATGCCCTAATTGAGCTATTTAGAGATAAACTGAAATTTCCTTCATAAAAGGGCAACATTTCAATAAGCACTCTACTTGTTTAACTCAGAGGGCCAGTACGAAGGAAATCTTAATTTCTTTTCACATCATGAAAACTACAAATGCCCAGTATAAAGGTATGACTCAAATTACTTTAAAAAAAAACATTTTAATTAATTAAATTAAAACATTCTGAAAAGGATCCAAGATTCTAAACATAAAAAAACAAGAAGTGATTTGTTAATCCTGCAACACATTTAAAAATGGGAACAGATGCATGTTTATCGTCTTTCATTTTAATTACAGTTTCGATGTTTTGGAACGGAGGAGATTAAATGTTGCAGTTCTGCAAATAGAAATTCTGTCCATTCTTGCTTTACACAAGACTTGCTCAGCTGCTCAGTAATCCATGGTTACAGTTTAATTCTTCTTTTTATACATTATTAATAGGAGGTATATCTGGACATTTGAAGCACATGTCCTCTTTGTCTACAAATCCACTCTGTTATAGCGTGTGTGAAATAACCATGGACTACCCAGGAAAAGCTGCAACCTTGATCGCAGTATATTTTTTAAATCCTGTTACATGCCACCATGTCAGTGGGACCTTCTCTCATATGCAAGTCACTCATGCCATGGGCACTTATGCCCCCCAGAACATGACAGATGCTGTTTTTTGTACCTTTCCATGTTAACAGTCTGCATGGTTTATTTCAATAATGATATCTTAATGCAATTTTGTCTTAAAAACAAGATGAAATATAGACATATGGACCAAAGGACATATATATTTCAGTCATTCTTTCTGCACAGAACTGATGTATGGCTTTCTCTTTCCATGCATTGGTCAACTGTATTAAGTGGCAATAGTTTTCCAAAATACTCCTGAGTCCATGATATGATCTCATGCGGTGCCTCCTGAAGCACATCCTGCACAGATTTCTCCACATTCACACAGTTTTACACAGTTTTACAATATTATGTATTGTAGATGATGAAATACATACATTCTTTGCAATCATGCATAAAAGTATGCTTAAACCATAATTCATTTTGCTTACAGGTACTGACCCTTTTCTGGATTTTCCATTAATATCCCACTATGATAACCACACCAGTGTGTTTCAAAATCCCATAAACTTTGTTCTTATTATGCATATATTATGCTAAATAAAAATCCAGAAAAGTTGTTTGTAAATAAATTAATCATTAATAACCATTTAGCTAATACAAGGATTCTATTTGAATCATATATTTATGGCATGTATGTTTTTTTAAAGCCTAGTTTGAATTATTTATATGTATTGTAGTGTATTTATTGCAATGTCATATTTAATTGCAGTTTCCTGATCACTCGGCACATATTTCCAAGCAATTGTACTGCACTGAAGGAATTTTAATACAATCTGCTATATACTTTTTCACTGATGAATAACATTGACTATGTAATTGTTTCATTACAGCAGCACCTGTCAGACGGGATGGAATATATTAGGCAGCAAATGAACAGTCAGATCTTGAAATCGATGTGCTAGCAGCAGGGGAATAAGGATTTGAGCTACTTTGACAAGTGATGGCTAGAATATCTCCAAAACGGCAGATCATGTGGAGGGTTCCAGGTCTGCACTAGTATAGGAAGGAATGACAATATGACAATTACCAGGCTATTAATTGTGCTACTCTAACTTGAATATATATGGGACACCAATAAAATCCATTGTGGCTTCTAGTCTAAATACCTCCAGTACTCCATAGTGGTAATTTATGTATGTTTCTGTACTTTCCTTCCATCCAGTACAATAACTCATATTGCCATTTAAATCATCAGGCTCAATTGAGTACTTGGCCCAAGATGGTCAACAGAGCTCCAAGATGTCAACCAGCATCCTCATCATCATCCCAGAGGCCTGCACTTTCCTTAAACTAGCCTGGGTGGAGGACAAAGAGGTGGGGTTGACCACCTCATGTCAGCCCAGACCAGATGGAGAGGTTATTGCAAAGGACAGGCCTGTGGGTTTGAATTAAGCTTGTCACTGTTATGAGGAAGACATGACACACTCCAGATTTTTTTACCCAGATTGCTTTGTGCCATGCACCACAAAGGCCTGTGGATGTGGTACAAACTGGAGTCACGACAGGCAGGACATGGTTTAGGCCTACTCACTACCCAAACACACACGTCATTTGGCCCTTGTTCTTTTACGCCTGTTCAGTGATTCTCATCGGTTGATTTTTCAGTTGGAATTATTCTTACACTGTCAATAAGAAAACAGTGCAGATAGGTTCTTAGTTATAAAGATTAATCGTTGGTGAAAGATGTATTGCATGGTTCTGTCTGCTTTTTCTCTTGATCATACAGTCCTACTCTCTTCTTTGCTGTCGAGACAAGAAATAAGAAATTTCTTATGACATTTGGCTTTCTCAGACACCTCTCTAATAAGATAGCAAAATCAGTGCTTGAGAATCTCCCCAAACAAAAGGCTTGTTTAACAAGCAGTCCATACTAATTTGTCTATTTCCCATTTCTCCTGGGATCAATTACAAACACGTTTTGGAATTTTGGCAGCGCACTCATTCCTGATGTAATACTCTTACAGGCTGATACCATCATATTCGGCAGGAATGAGGAGACATCTATGCATGTTTCCAGTTTGACGTGTTTGGATGAAACATCCATTCCCACTATCTCTCCATCAGTTTTTGTTTTTCTTTTCCAATATGGATAGATTTCACCCTAGGTAACAGTGGGAGCTTAAAACCCTTCTATAAAGCCTAAACACAAACATGGACCTGTAGCGCAAGCAGTCGTGCTCCAAGTTTTGATTTAGATTTCCATCTGAGCTGATTTCCATCTGAATTTGGAGTAAACATGAAGGCCTCCATCTGGTTCTTCGTAGAAAAGGGAAAGAGCTTGATGAAATCCTTGAATGTTTTAAAGAAATGCCCTGTAACAACTTTTATTTCAGCTTATCCTGTCATTCTGAGTGCAGTTTGCCCTGACCTGGTCATTTTTTAAATTCGGGTCTTTTTGTGTGGCCTCAGGATTTCATTAGAACTAAATATACACATGACCAAGAAACAACCTTCTGAAGAAGACCTGGGGGGTCTGGTGTATTGTAAATATGCATGCCCATGTCCAGTGTTCGCAATCGATATCTTCTGAAACTTCTGCACCCTTAGGTGTATGGTGACTGAATTCATCTGCATTTTAGAGGCTCAACACTTGGTCAGGATACCACTAGCTTAGCAGTCAGGGGCTGGAGGCTTGAGTGGAGAATTTCTGCTGTAAGGTGAGAGTTGGGACCAGAGGCCCCATGGGCCTCCTCACTCTTGGCCCTCTGAGCTGCTCATGACTGCAACACTTCTCCAGTTAAACACGATCTACTTCTGAGGCGCAGGGGAATCTTAGGTTTCTTCACTGACTTCCCTCAAGCTTTGATCGTTCTAAAACAGAGCATCTCATTTTAAACATTAATGCCCATGTTTAAACACCTCCAACCCCAACTTGTTTCACCGTTTGTGGTTTCCATTGGTTTGGTTAGCATTACCAGAATCCCACAGTCCATAAAATCCTGTGGATACCTGTGGTTAGCATATACTACACAGGACAGGACATCACATGAAAAGCATTCAGGTCAGGTGTAGTAGAAACAAATGTGCTCCTCCTCATATGGCGATCATTTTAGGAGAAAAAAAAGAATTATGACCTAAAAACACATGTAAAAGACATTGGCATATCGCAGATCAAAACTGATCCAAGCTTTGGAGGCTGGAGATGCATCAGTGAATGATGTCCATGTGTCGTACTGCTTTCAGCTCGCACCTGCACACGTGCATACACACACATGCTCACTCTAAAATGGATGGAATGATGAGTGTGGGACTGGTCCATCATTATCACTGCTGTTGCGAAAAGAGAAGAATATTGATATTGATATTCCTAGCTTCTCATAAGCTGCTCGTAACCCAACCTGAGAGGAGACTGTGATTATGAGTGACAGCTGACTGTGAAAACTCAGCTCTGGACATCTGGGGGGCTCTTGGCCGTGGTAGAGGAGGAGGGTAGAGTCCCTGGAGTTCCCAGAATGCCCTCTGAGCCTGGCTCAGTTTGAGCTGTGTAGCCGCATATGCTCAGGTTTCGTGCTGGGAGATAAGATCAGGTTTGTGTGGATTCTTTACATCCACCAGTACCGGTGAGCGCAGTCCCCCACCAGAGCAGACGTAACATCGTGCCATGTCTGAAGGCCAAGTGGCTCCAGCTCCAAACTGCAGCTAGTCACGCTAAACAAGAACAGGAACTGGTGTCAAAGGTTATGTTTCCTTTGTCTTAGGGCATACCACTTAGATTTGTGGGCTGTAATTTCTTAAAAGTGCTCTGTAAAGCAGTATCTATGAGAGAGCACATTTGTGGGTTGATCTTGAGAAGGTCAGTTGGGGCCAACTTTAATCATCTTATCTGTTAGTAGCTCTATGAAGTTCTACATTTCTTTGCGCGTGATAACTGTTCTAGAGTCAGTAACATGTCAAAAAAAGAACAAGGGTGTCCACCACCAATTCTTGCGTCTTGCGGCCTGCAACCAAACTACTGTGGTGAGACTTTACACAACTAGTGAAGCAGATCTGCCGATTAGACTGATTAGCTGTTTAGGGAGGTTGTTCTTATGTAAACTCCCTTATTTCTCATTTATAGCCATTTTGATCGGCTATATGATCTTGTGGCCCTATGATAAGCTTATAGAGATAAATCTAATTGGTTTGTCTCTTTTCCTCCCTCTTTCTCTCTCTTACACACACACACATTCTCTCTCTCTCATTCTGAGCAGTCAGGTGGAGATGAATGCGCTGCTACTTCTGCCGCTGCTCCTCCAGGTCTACCCAGCCCCACAAGCGGAGGAGTCTGCTTTGTGTCGGCGTCGTTCCTGGGAGACTTCTTCAAAGGCGCAGGCCCAGCTGCGGTGGATGAGAATGCAGGAATGGATGGAGCGATAGAGTGTGGGACTCGGCAGCTACTTCTCTCCCCCAGCCCAAAGGGGAGGTAAACGAAAGAAGGAAGAGAAGGTCATGGGCAGGCTGCTCTCACACATGTGTGAGCACACTGGAGGTTCTCATGGCTGGAATCCACCGTGCTCCTGTAGCTAGCTGTTGATTTTTTTTGTAATGCATGTAACGGCAAAGACATATTGACTCCAGCAGTGAATTAAGCACTGAATGACGTGTGTATTATCAGAAGTGCACTTCGAATAAAAGGTGTGCCGATCCGATCTCAAAGATCAGGGCATTTTTAACTGATAGAGATTGTGCATGACTGAGCTTAGGCCCGATCCTTAATTGGATGTTGGTCATTACACATGTGCTATAACTAGAGAGCTTTACAGCAAGGTTTACCAAATTCACTTTCACAAATCATCTGATATTTTTTATTTATATCTGTGATATTTAAGATTAGTTTTACCATAGACATTTGGAGTACTGATGTCTACCCAGTTTCGGAACTTATCCGCACTGTGCATCTGATTAGACCCTTGTTTCACTGAAAGTGACTGTTTGTCATTGTCCTGCACAATCCCCTTCTCAAACACAGGCACTGGGCTGAGCTACTGCAGGTCGAATTGGCAGATACATCGAAAATCTTTATGGCATCACAAAAACAATTAAAACATCAGCTTAATTTATGGACTGGGGGTGAATTCTATGTTTTGAAGCTTTATTGGATGATTTTAGAGCCACATTTCTAAAACTATTTGGCCCTCATTCTCATTCCATTAAGCAATTAGGCCTTGGCTTGTCTTATGTGTAGTGACCATCTTGTTGCTTGCCCTCAAGAACAAAATGACCATCATCTCCTGATTTACATTCTAGAAACCCGTATCTCCCAGACTTCACGTCTCCCAAGACCCATGGCAGTTACAGTTATGGGCAGGAGCCAAGGCAGCTCTGAGACACCATTATGACCTTTCTAGCCTTCTTCTAAAAAGGAGAATTCCTCTTCCACTATCCCTTACCTGCACTGTGTATTTTTGCTATTGTTGCCTATTATAATTCATTCCATAAACTGAGACTGTGAAAGCTTTCTGCTCAAGTGAGAAACGTCGTGTTCAAATGTGACCCACAGAGAGCAAGTGTATGAGCGAGGGAGGGTTACATCATGTGCTCTGTAATGAAGCGTTCTTTTTTCATGTCACCCATCCCATATTTACTATCTGTGGAAAGAATGCACACCAGGGCTCCTGGGACGAAGGGCGCAGGGCACGTGGGGGATCACGCTCGCAAACCACACTCACCCCACTTTAAATCATCTGGCAAGCTCTGAATGTCTTCATAGCTTTGTGGAGAGAAAAGCTTTCAAAGCATAGAATTTTAAAGCTGGTTTTGTTTAGATTCAGACTAGACATATACAGTGGCAAGAAAAATAATAAATAGCTTTTGGAATTTTATGTTTTTCTGCTTTAATTTGTCAGAAAATGTGATCTGACCTTCATCTAAGTAGAGAATATTGACAAAAATAATGTGCCTATAATAATAACACAAAAATACTGATCTTTTCATGTCTTTATTGAAAACAACCAAAAAGAACTCATGTTGCTAATGAAAACGTATGTGAACCCTTGGGATTAATAACTGGTTGACCACCTGCACATCGTTCAGGAGGAATCTTATCACATTGTTGCTGCTTTAGCTCTATCATATTCTTAGGACATCTCATGTGTATGGGTCTCTTCAAGTTATTCCATAGGATCTCTATTGGTTTCAGGTCTGGCCACTCCAAAAGGTTTATTTTAATTTTCTGAAGCCTTTCTGTTGTGGACTTGGTCCAGAAATTCTGATGCAGCAAAGCAGGCCCAAATCAGGATGTTTTTTTCCCTATCCTTTACTGTTAAGATGTTTTCATGATGTGCAGTGTCCTTTTTCACCAGATGTAGTGCTGGATGTTCTTCCCAAATAGTTTGCTCATAGTTCCATCTTGCAACACATTTAGCCACTACCACAGTGGAGTGTCAGCGCGCTCTTTCTCACATTATTCAGGCATCCTGCAATGTTCTTTTTAGTATTTAGCAGCTTCCTTCATGGTGTCCTGCCATAGTCGCCCTGGTTGTTCAATGTTTTCCATACTGTAGGGTCATGAACACAGAGGTTAGCCAGTTCCAACGATGCCTTCAGATCTTTAACTTTCACTCTGTGTTGTTTCATTTCACAATTGATGAATACACATTGTGCTCTCAGGATAATATAGACTGAGCGTCCACTTCTTATTAGAGTAGCCACAGTCCCAAAATGTCTTCATTTGTAGATTGTTTGCTTTAGACTGATGAATTTATGAAATCTATCAAACCACTTTGTAACTCTTTTGATTGTAGGACCTCTGAAAGAGGCATTCACTCAAGGATTCACATATTTTTTTTCCCACTAGCAATATGATCTGTTTATGGTTATTTTAAGTAAAGACATTTTTTTGTGTTATTAGTTTAAGCATTTTATATTTGTCAATACCCCTGACAGATCACATTTTATGACAAATCAATGCAGAAAAGTATGAAATTCCAAAAGGTTCGCATATATTTCTTGCCACAGTACCATCTTCACATGGTTACAGGTAGTTTAGCTAAACTTATTTAAATAAGATGGCATAAAAACATTTCAGAAATGCTAAAACAGTTTCAGCTTAAATGGTTTGAATCATCTTTGCTCTCAGATGCTTTGGAGTTACCCACACTAAATACAGTCAAACCTCGTTAACTCGCCTCCCGATTTATCTCGCCAAACTCGACTCTTGACATGAAAGTACAGAACAGATTTCCTTCCATGTTATTTACCTTGTTAACCTGCCAACCTCGCCCCTCGACACAATGCGTGTAGTGTCAATTGTATACATTTCTCCCTCTATAACTCGCCAAACTTGGCGAGTTATAGCTGTATCCTGGAATGTGGTCAGTGGTGCTAATTCTGTAGGTTGGCTGCTGCTGCTGCTGCTGGTGGGTGGGTGACACTAACATATGGTGACCTATCACTGATGCATCCTCAGTCTGCTTGGTGTCTATACCATCAATTAACACAGGAAACACTTGACTGACGGCTGGTTGGTCGGTCTGTCCCCAGTCTGCATCCGCTAGTATGACATGCTAGTTGCATGTTACATTTTCATTTTGGCCTGACAACTATTACAATACAGGGGGGTCCGTGATTCATGGTTACATCCCTGCCTCCCTTTCTTTTTTTTTAACAGCATTTTGTTCTCTGCTAACGTCATGATGTTGTAGTGGGTGACTTTTTAGCAAACTATATACTATAGCTTGTTTTTGGTTAAACTATCCCTTCAAATTGCATCTTTAGTAGCTATAAATCTATCTCACATAGCACATCTTTGTTTTGTTGCCAAACTATAAAAGAGTAGCATTATAGATTAGCTATATATCTCTGCTACTCTCTTCCCCATGATCAGAAGGCTTGAGCATCAAAATCTCAAAGTGTGTGCACTACATGAACACTCACTGAAGCTTACATTACATATGTTGTGAATGATGTTGATACGCAAAATTCTGTGGTTAAATTTCTGATGAATTACTATCCATAAGCCATAGCACAACGGATAGCAGATGAGGGAAGTGATTAAAGTCAGCCTTGGTGATGGTGTGCATATGGGGGACAGCATGGGGACACCCAGGGCTATTCTGGAGAGAGTGGAGAGAGCTGACCTGACTGTTAGGATAAGTCGGAGCAGTTCTGGATAAGAGACCCCACCATTCAGGCAGCTGGTGAACAGACTTTTATCTCCAGGTCCCTAGCCCTTTCAACAGAGCACCATCTAACTCCTCCTCTCTCTCTATCCCTCGCTTGCTCTCCTCTCTTGGGGAAAGGCATATTTCTCTCTTTGATTTCTATCTTGGCACCAAATAAGGATCCTCTCCCCCAGATGGCGCCGCATCCTAAAAGAGAGAAGGAGAGGGGGAGTTAGGGAGGAGAGAACCAGAGACAGAGAGAAAGCAAGAGGGACGGCATACATGGAGGCCGACCGCAGACTGGGCCCTGGCTGTACATGGATGGATGTGCGCCCTGATGGATGCCTGTGATCATTATGAGCGAGGATTTATTCTGCCCATCCCACAACTGGACCCCATGTCACTTTCGCACATACCAGCACACACACGGCGGATGCATGGGACCACAGGCAGTAAAACTCATTGGCTAGACAGAATTAATAAGGATCTGCCTTGTTGTGACTAGAGGCCCTGTTTCAGGAGTTGGGATGCTCTAATAGTAATCGCTTTTGGGGGGAACGGCTGATTAGAGGTTTAAAGATGGTAAAAATATGCTCAAAGCTCTACACACTGTGACAGAATGTGCTATAATAAATGAGCCACCAGGCCAGCTTGCCACTGAAACCTCACTGAACTTGCCACACAGTGCATAACATACACCAGCTGTAGTAATGATAGGGAGAAGACATCTTTGGAAGCAGTTTTGTCATCTCTTTGTGGCATATGAATTATTAATGCAGCTTGCTTATTTGAATATGGACCTAAGGGAACCCTGCCCTTATTTGCCCTCACAATAGTTGGAGGTGGAGCTTCAAAATTCTGCTCTCTTTTAGACCTAAATGTAAAGGCGCATATAAGAACCGCTTAACGTAATGAGACGCGTTTACTGATTTTGAGCTAAAGAATTTTGGACTGAGAAGAAAGTTGATGCTCTGTTCTCCTCCAAATCACAGCACAGAATAAAACACACTAAATACACACGGCAGACAGTAGATAAGAGAGGGAAGAGGGGCTATAGGAAGACGCTGTGGATTTGGAGCCAGAAGCAGTTGGGCTGTGGTGCCAGTGATGTGCTGGGATATGGAGACAGGTATAGATGGATTGTGGGGGGGGGGGGGGGGGGGTGGAACTTCTCCCAGTGGAGTGAAAAAAAAAAGTGGAGAAAAAAAGTGAACAAGAGATGGTGGGAGAGGGAAAGAGAAA
>JBBIGC010000039.1:5943663-5953740 GCA_037576955.1 Lepidarchus adonis
TGGTAACGCGTAAACATTTCTTTCAGAATAAGTTTTCAGTGCTGTTGTGGCGATCTCAGGGTTTTCTGCCATGACTTTCATCCAGAATAGCGGCAAAGTTGAGTCTCTAACTCACTTAGATGCTACATATTGAGATTGTATTAAAAAAAAAGTGTAAAATATTTTGTATAGCCCGGTACGAAATGCTCCACGGCCCGGTAGCGGCCCAGTGGTTGGGGACCACTGCCCTACATGACTGGCGCCTCTGTTTGAGTTTCTTGGTGAATCAAATGCTTGGTTTGATTCTTTTGGGTTTTGTTGCAGAGGGACCAATCACTCAAGAATTCACAGAAAGCGTTGAAGTAGAAGCAACAGAAGTAAGTATGTGTTGTTTTGTGCATAATGTTCTGTGCAGTAATGGGAGTCTTGGTGCTTATTATAACTTTTTTTGCAGTTCGTAAATCGACAATTCATTCCAGAAGCTACCTATACCAGTCCTGACAAAGAACAAGGAGCTGAATGGGCTGTGAGCCCTGAGGTGAGGTTAAGCTAAGCTAATGGACCTTTGGTCATTTGACAAGTTTTTGTACTCAGTTTTTTCTGGCACTGTCTCATACAGGTTGTAAGCCCCCTGCAGCAGCAGCAACCACCACCTTCAGCGATGAGCCCTGCTCTTGTTAGCCCAGAGGCTCATACACTGAACCCTGTGCTCCCTCCCTCTGCAACTGACCCCATGGTCAGGAAACAGGCAGTGCAAGACCTCATGGCTCAGATGCAGGGCACTTATAACTTCATGCAGGTCAGCTGCTTCAATTGCCTGAATTAATGCAAGTCTTCCTTTCATACATGCATTATAATTTGCATGTGTGTGCGTTTGCAGGACTCCATGCTGGAGTTTGATGGACAGCCCTTGGACCCTGCTATTGTATCAGCACAACCTATGAAGTCTGCACAGATGGTCTGTGCCCCCGGTAAGGTGTACCTTGCTTTTTACCTAAAGGTGTGGTTAATGTAGTACCAACTGCTGTGTGTGGTATAATTGTTTGTCATCTGACCTGCAGCGTCCACAGAAACCAGACTCCCTCAACACAACACAGTTCCTGTACATCCAGAACCCACACAAGTAAGTAGCACTAGTTCCATTTAGAGGAAAGGAAGGTGCAGCAAATGGGAATACCCTATGGCAAACATCTGGAACTTTCCTGATGAACACTTCTTTTCTCTTATGCCAATTAGGTTTCAATGGTGTCTCCATCTCCTGACGCATACACCACAACGCCACCCCTCTACCAGCCCACACATAACTCAGAACCTCGGCCTCCAACCGATCCTATCAACCCCCTCCAGGTAAAGAAGCGTCAGCGTGGTTTCTATATGGAGAAGTGTTCATGTAGGCCTGGATCTATAGATGGGGAGGGGGGGGACATGTGTGTTGATCCGTTGCCCATTCCCTAGGTGTCCATGCCCCTGTCGTCTGAGCAGCCCCCTGCCCCTTCCTCCCAGCCCCAGGTCTTTCAATCCGTCTCCAAACCCCTCCACAGTGGCATCAACGTTAATGCAGCACCATTCCAGTCCATGCAAGCGGTAGGCTTTGACTTGTCTGCATAGGCTTCTCACTCTTCATCCTTTTTCATGCCTGCTGTTTTGTTGTCGCTTCATTAATTTATCAGTTTTAATTATCGTATTTCCCCAAAGATAGGTTGCTGTTTATGCAAACCTGGTATTGGGTGCGGCTTGCTTAAACGGGGCGGCCCATTTGAAAATATGAAAACTTTCACTAAAAGTATAACTTGTTGCACAAAAAGACGACATCTCCAAATTATTCGTTAAATATAAATGTACTGTTTACTACAGTAATGAACCGGTTCGAAAAGCAATGGAAATCAAAGCTAGATCAGTGATTGGCCAGTGGCCTTCACTTTCCACTGGAAAGTGTCCACTCTGAACGACCAGCTTCTTTAGTAATGATCTTTTGTGACTTGCAATTTCCCCCTCGGATCAATTTAAAGTTTTCTGATTACCCTTCTTGTGGAGGGTGTCAAAGACCATCTTCTGGACATCTGTCAAGTCAGCAGTCTTCCCCATGATTGTGTAGCCTCTTGACCCATTCAAAAGCTCAGGAAACCTTTGCAGGTTTGCTTATTTCACCATATTCTAATTTCTGAGACAGGGAATTATGTGTTTTATCTGAAAGCCTCATCGAAATTCCAAAAAATAAAGGCTTGACATTTTACTCTGTGTACTGAATCTGTATAATAGCCTATAAACGTAGGCCAGCCTATCGTTGGGGGAAATACGATATGTGGTTTTTGTCAAAGATTCTTTGGGGTCATCTTCAGCTTATTTTCAAAGATCTTTGTGCTTGATCAGTTAGATCTTTATCATAGAATAGTGATTTGGAGGGCAAAAAAGCTCCAGGCTATATTTATTTTTCATTTTATTGGCATGATGTATTTTTTTTTTTTTCTGCAATGGACATTTTGCCTAGAAATGACTTGTGAAATAATCAGACATGATGAACTTCTTTCTACTTTAACCCTAGGTGTTCAATCTGAATGCTCCAGTTCCTCCATCTGGCGAGATAGACTCTCAAAAGATGCCTAACCAGTACCAGAGTAGTTACACTCCAGGCTTTAGCAGCCAACCCACCCATTCAGTAGAACAGCAGGAACTGCAGCAGGAACCTCTCCAGTCAGGTTTGCCAAAATTTCTTCTGTTTGCCAAAGCTTTTATTTCACACAGCTAAAATAAAAGCCTAAAGCAGTATTTGTGGTCTCTTGTTAGTTGTTGGTGCGTTCCACTCCCAAGACCAAGGTATTTCTTCCCCTGGAGGTCACCAGTCCATGCCCCAGCAACCCTCAGGCCAGGGCACAGGCTTTGGCCGCCAGGCTCAGGCTTTCTACGGCAGCCGCTCTGTTCCACGCGCTGGCCCGAGGAACGCAAGGGGGGCTATGAATGGCTACCGAGGTCCATCAAATAGCTTTAGAGGTCTGATTTTGTTTTCCTTATTAATGTAAGGATGTTCTGATCCATAATGTTCCTGCTAAACTTGGTTCCAACCTGCATTGAATGTGGTGCATCAAATGTCTGATCCGCCCTCTCAAGGACATCAGAAGATATTTTAGCTAGGGTGGTTATCTTGGAACTAAGACTCCACCAGAAAGTAGATCTCCAGAACCGGGGTTGGTGATCACTGGTCTAGAATATCTTAAGTTATGTGGATGCATAGTATATAAATACAGAAATCTGAAAGGTGTTAACCAATATGAATTGTTAAAGCATTTGTAATGGATCAGGACATCCTATAGTCAAAGTGCAGATCTGAATAGATAATCAATTGTGTGACGTTGTTTGTGTGTGTGTGTGTGTGTGTTTATAGGTGGATATGATGGTTATCGAGCTCCCTTCCCCAACACTCCGAATACTGGGTATGGACAGACACAGTTCAGCACTCCAAGAGACTACTCAAGCAGCACCTATCAGAGGGTGAGCACTCATTCAGTCAAAGGTTTAGTAGTAGCCCTCCTTAAACAGACCCGGGCACTGTTGTTGTACAGTTTGGGGTCATATGTTTGTGTGAAAGGGATTTTTAAAATATTTTTAATCAATGAAACCTGAATCAGCATTTTCAAAAATACCTGGCTTAACAGGTGAGTCAACCAAGTGTACTTGATTCAAGAAATAATTAAACTGTACTGGAGACCAGCTGTCCAGGACTGGAGCTGGACACACCTGCCCTGAATTCTTTGTTGACCTAGCCATACTAGAGTTTAGATTTGTTTCCTTGAAAGTAAAACTTTTTTTTTTTTTTGCTTGAATTATTTGTTGAATTATTACTTTATAACAAATTGTTTTAAAGGCTGTTCAGTTGTGTAATGTTTTTGTTACAGTAATGTTTTATAGGAACAAATATATAACCTTTAGATCATCAGTGATTTAGTCAATTGAATAGATTTATGTAATTTTTTTTTGAACAACTCGTGTCACTTTGATATAAAGACATGACTCACGAGAAGATGCATAATAACAGCAACTGGAAATAAAGGGTGGACATTTGAAATTACTACAGCAGCAATGTTTGATGTGTCTATTGGGTTACAGAAACCACCATGTCATACTCATGCGCTCTCCTCAGGCAGCTACAATTTTGAGTGGAAATGTTAATATTTTTTGGGTGTAGTTTCACTGCTTAGACGCTGAGGTAATTGAACTTTATTTTTTATTTTTTTATTTTTTTATTACTTTTAGGTCGGAGAATCAATGTCTGATAAGCACAGAACCATCTGAATTAAATACTGAAATGTTTCAAGTCCTCAGAACTGAATGAAATACTCACCTACTCGGTGAATCATGAACGTACTAAAATTGACCAAGTTTAGATGATCTAAAATTGCTCACAGATTTTCTGTTCTCTAGGTCAGAAGTGTTGGACTAATGTTTCTGATGAACAGTTTAAACCTTGCAATATTGCTCTTGACTTGCAGTGCTTCAAGTGTGTGTATGCGGTTTATCAGCGCGGCCCTGCGGATATCCTGCTTCTCATTCACATTGAGAATGTTATTAATAAATACATTGAGTAATAATGCCAGGCTTGCTTAATCACTAGTCTCTGTAAACTGTGTTTTTTGCTGAGGTATGATGGTCGTCTCCAGTCTGTATTTGGCAAAATGTATCGAAGCTCTAGGTTTTGAAATTCTCACATTCTTTTCCCACTCAACAGGAAGGATATCAGCAGAGCTTCAAGAGAGGAGCCGCACAGGGACCTCGAGGTAGCTCTCGAGGTAATGCTCAAGTGATGCGATCCTAAAAGCTTTGAGAAGACTAATGTCTTTGGCCACATTGAACATTCATTTATTGAGAATGTGTTAGCCCCTGCCCATATTTTTACTGTTACTTTGACATCAGTGGGTTTTTTTTCCTTTTCTTTGGCTTATTGATCAAAGTAAGCCTGATTTTGGTAGATTTAATATACTTAAAACATTTTAAGGAAACACATGCAGAGCTGGAACTGTCAGTGTTGTGATTTTTCAGCAAGGTTGTGTTAAAAGCAAATAGATATTCCTGTAAACTTGAAAGATTTTCATTAATTTATTTTTTGTATAAAATAAAATGCAAAAAAAATACCTGCCACTGTTGGTCCAATCCATGGGAGTGTTTGGGATGTACATTCATTTTCT
The DNA here is from genome assembly GCA_037576955.1 of Lepidarchus adonis. NCBI lineage: Eukaryota > Metazoa > Chordata > Actinopteri > Characiformes > Lepidarchidae > Lepidarchus > Lepidarchus adonis. Next base: position 5,948,820 of record JBBIGC010000039.1, read on the forward strand.
TTATTTTTATTTTTTTTTCTTTTGGCTTCTCCTACTGCCCCTTGGTTCTTCATCATTTTCCCCCTTTCATTTCATTTATAAGAATCTCCCTGCAGCCCCTGGCCTTTGTATGCTTATGTCGCTCCTTGAGAGAATGTTTCAATAAAGATGTGTTGCATTACCTGCTTGTCTGCTGCTACTTTTTGCTTTTCATGCTCAAATCTTTACACCTGCCTTGGTAACTTGGTGCTGTTTCCTAACGTGGAGTGATCCGTTATCTGGCTTTGCAACAAAACCTCTGATGGAAGGCAACTGATTGGCTGGCTTAGCTGTCAATATCCCCACAGCTTTGCTTTCTTGTCTTTTTGCACTTTGACTCATTCTGTTCACCTGGACTGGTAATGGAAGTATCTTGAGGGTTTAAGATCGTAGTTTTGTGGTAGCCCACGGCTAAAACACCAGTTTGCTCTTGGAGAAATTGCCCCTTTGGCTTCATCTGGCCTAAGGAAGCAACTGATTTCAGCTTGTAAACTTTAAATAATAAAATTTTTGGAAATAAAGCACAAGTTGCTAAAGACCTGAAATGTTATTCAAGTAATGTCACATTCCCACTGGTATCTACAAAGATCCAGGACATCATTTTGCACTTTTTTCATGAGTTACACATTCATGTGGTCCTGTTTGCTAAGATGAGCTGTGTAAGTTGGTTATACAGGTGAGTGGAAATTAAATTTAAAACCTTCAAATTCTAAGCACGTCATTTATAAAGGCTGATTTGCACGTCGTAGAAGTGGACAGGGTGATGGTGTTAAAGTAACCTCCTTGTTTGTTTGGTTCCAGGGCGAGGGGGACCATACAGGTCAAACAGGAGTGTGGGCATTATGGCTGTGCAACAGAGCAGCTAACCCCAACCTTCCTACGTCATATCACACTTCTCCTCGCCACCTGTGGCACCCTGGACTCAACTTGAGCTCTCAATACATGTAGCAAGTAAGGACAAAGATGTCAGATGAACAAGAAGCCATACCACTTCTAGCGCTGTATGTTCCGAAGCTTTCCCTTGATCACATGCCCTTGTATAGCCTTAAATCTTTTCCGCAGGGACATTTGTGCCTTTGCTTATATTCTTATTTTAAATTGGACCAGTCTGCATAAAAAGTGGCCACAGGAAATGCTCAAACTAATGTGAAGAATTAAGTACTGTAATTTTTTTCCCATCTAGTTTATGGGATCTGCGTCAATGTGACTGAATGAGTGCTCCTTAGAATTAAATTTATTCCAATAGCTGTGTTGTGGTTAATTGAAACAAATGTCCAGTATTACTGGAAAAAATCTGCTGTAGATATAATGCACTTTGTTTATGCAGAATTCTTAATACAAACAAAATTCAGCAGGGGAATGCCTCAACCACTTTAATATCCTCAGTTAGCACGCAAAGTACTATGTAACCAGTACAAAAAACAACTGATAAATTACTGATTTTGTGCAAACACATGAATACTATGATACATCTTAAAATGGGCACATACCATAAACTGCTTGAATACAACATATTTGATGTGGCTCCTCTACATAGCTGGAATTTATAACAAAAAACATCTGGATTTCTTAAAACACTGAACTATACACAGCCCAAAATACAGGTGTGTGTTTTTCATGTTTACAAGTTTCCAGGCACAAATTAAGCTTGTTCAATTACACTGCTAGTAGAAACTGCAACTTTAATTATCTTATCCAAGTTTTGTTCTGAACTATTTTGTACACAACACTGGCCTGTCGTGTATTGTTGCCTTAATACTTTCATGGGCAAAGATTACTTTGCCAGGTTTCAATGATGTCCTGATTTTCTGCAATGACTAAATATCCCTGACTGTTACACAATATACAGGGGGTCCTTGTGTTACATTGTACCTTGCAATTTGTGGTTACGTCGCCGGTTGCTTTTAAAAGATTTTTTTTACACACTGCGTTTGTTACATAAAACCAAAGTTCGCATGGGAACTAGTTGGCAAGCGGAGCAGGCGAATACACTCGGTGTCATGTGACGCTACACGAGGGAGACGGCGTTGTGCCATTCGCACCCTCATTTGTGTTGCTTCATTATGGTTCCCAAACATAAGCCAGAACTTTTTTACTTCATTACTCCTGTGTATTTTACTCACACTCTCACCACTAGTGAACTACGACTCCCAGAATGCAATTCTTCCACATCTTTTCTGGCCATATTACCCACCTGTATTCCTGCACCAGATAGTCCACAATGTAATGCCCTCCATGAAACACCACATCCCACAACAAGCACCTACGAGAGACTCGTGTTCGCTGTGCGTGTGCTACTTGTTCATGTTTAATTTAATTCACATTACGCCACGTTCGGAAGAACGGAACCCCGATATAACTTGGACCCCCTGTATCGGTGCTTGAACACTTAAAATACTTCATCTCTGTAGGGTAATTTCTGAAGACCGATTAGCTTAAGTAACATGATAAGTTGATACATGATAAGTTACAGTGCTGCCTCTTCCAAATGAACGCTTAATCTATATCTGGAAATTTAGGCCTTTGTGTCTCATTTTAAAAACTGTCAAAAGCTAGCAAAATTTTTCAAGAACGAGTACATATCAAATATTTAAAAAGGTTATTCCAAATTGCATTCTTTATTGAAATACCTGGACCTCATACTGAAGGTCTTCCTTCTGGAAGCCAGCACGTTATTTTTATGGACTTAAATGTTGCACTGATCTACAACTTACAGGATAGTCCTAATCTGAAGAGGAAAAAAAACACTCTGTAAAACAACCTCTCTTGTATTGTCTTTTTTTTTACAGTGGCTTTCAATATTCTATAAAAACATTATGTGCAAAAGAAGTCACACATACCAATCTCTAACAATGGGCCAAAAAAATATCAACCGCATGAGAAATAAATGCCTGAAAATGTATGATTTGTATTTAAACTATTGTAAACTTAGCACTGATTATGTTACAACACTTGAGAGCAGCACCCTCTTAAATTGGGAAATCTATAGATCACAGGTAGACTTGAGTTATCCATTGACTGGAATTTGGAGAGGAGGTATGAACAGTTCATGTCTCTCAGTGTGGTGGCAGGCATGATATTCTACCCAGCTGAGACCCACACTACCTGTCTGTAGCCTATGGCACCTGTTGGGCACCATGTATGGAGTTGGGATCATGAGGCATTGGCTGACCATCTTGGGGCTGGTGTGGGTGGCCTTCACTTAGATTCTGCTGGGATATTTCATTCTGATCTGCATGAATTCCTTGATCTGGAGGAGCAGGCTGGTGTTCAGGGAGCATAGCCTGGTCATCATGTGGAACCTCTGGTACAGCATTTCCTTCAACTGTAATACAACAATGTAGTGCTTGAAAATGTCGTTTCTAAAATGTCAAGACAATGCGATTGTAAGTCTCTTGATTCAGAGCTAATGGGTGACTCACCATGAACTTCTGGTGGATTCTCTGCCTTTTTTAAACGTTCCATGTGCTCTACAGCCTGTGAGCAGAACAAAGAAAAGCTTTAACTATCTTTTCAGACATAGGTCTCAAACTCCTGGTGTCCAACAATTCGGTGATCTCCCTCAAACACACCTGGTTCAGCTCACCCTGAAATTGCCAGGTGTAGTTAGTGTTTGAGGAAGGAAACTACCAAACTGTGATGGGGTCCTCCATACCTGAAGACTTGAGACCTATGTTTTAAGAGATTTAGCTAGTACCCCATAAACTATGGCTATATGTTTAGATTTCTCACCTGTTGGAGTTCTATTTTCTGTGCATTGAGCTGCTCCTGCTGTCTCTCCAGCTCCTCTCGCTGCTTCTGCAGATCAGCTGCTTTTAGATTGAGATCTTCCTCCTGCTTAGCCAAGTGCTCCTCAAACTCCCGCATCTCCTCTTCTGTGTAGGCCTGGTTCTGCTCTAAAGTCTGACCAAACATGAAGAGAATAGAAACCTTTTCAGTGATGACTAACCATATTACATGTCCCTCGACATGGCTGCCATACGTACCTCCCAGCTATCAGGTTCCAAAAATTCTTTTTTCTTTGTAGCGATCAAAAACTCATCTAAGGACACCAGTCTATCTTTATTGGCATCAACCTGTTTCAAAAAGAAACTGGACTTCAAAAATCATGTCATAGTTACAGAAAATGCATTGTTAGCTTTTTTGTACACTTGTGCAATTCCTGCCTAATAAAGACACCGATTTATGGCTCACCATATTACCTCATTCATGACATGTTCTCTCATTCGCAGCCTCTCTTCCTCCATTTCCACCATGTCATCTTCCTCATTAGTAGGATCATAGATCTTCTCCAACTACAAAACCAATTGCAAGGTCTATTACGCCTACAATCTATATATTTTCAGGAATGTCTGTATTATTAATATATAATGTAATTTATACCTCCTTAGTAAACAAGGCCTCCAACTCTTGCTCATCAAAGAAGCCATCTCCATTTGTATCTTCATTATACAATGTATAGGAAACACAAATTAAAGTTTAATTATCAGAGTTTTTTAAAGATTAAAAGGTGTACAATGAACAAGACATTTAAGCACTGCTACGTCTATCTAAACATGGTTAATTGCCTCTTACAGCAAAAAAATTAAGTAGAAAATGCTGGGCATTGTGAAAAACACTGATGTAAAAAAGAAAAACAATGTTCTTGTATGGTTGGCCAATTTGGATCCTGATCACTGAATATTTTACCATGGAGATTGAAGAACGTTTTGGGGTCAAAATCTTCTGGGTCAAGACCATCTGCTTCCTCCCAAACTTCCTTCAGCTGATCCTGACTGCCCTGCAAACCAAACATACTCAGTATTCGCCGAAAACACCTTCAAATGGAAGATATACAGGTCCTTCTCAAAAAATTAGCATATTGTGATAAAGTTCATTATTTTCTGCAATGTACTGATAAACA
>JBBIGC010000039.1:5953840-5973700 GCA_037576955.1 Lepidarchus adonis
AATGTTTATCAGTACATTGCAGAAAATAATGAACTTTATCACAATATGCTAATTTTTTGAGAAGGACCTGTATATTAACCACACTTCATACCGGATGGTTGACTTTGGGGTGATCAGCATGCTTCTTCTTCATTTCTTCATAATGCTCCTCTTCTTTTTTCCTGCCCTCCTCATCCAGCGTCTTCAGGTGCTCTCGTCGCTCATGTTCCTTCATCATTTCATATCTCTTGAATTCCTCATGCCGCTCCTTGTCAAAATTCTCCAAGTCATTCGTGGCCTGAATAAAACATGAACAAAAATACCATAAGTGTGACTTTTGTTAAAAATGTCGATATTTTGTTCCCCATTTTGTATCAGCCATCGACTTGCTTAAAGTCACTTCAGGGCTCCTACTCGCAGTATGAAAAAACCACCCTGAATAGGGTGTAGTTCTCAGGGGCGCTCCCCAGATGGTAGTACCTGAGTGCCCAGAAATGTTTCGTCCAAAAGCACCTTATGTAGTAATGTAATTTACCACTAACATGGCATGGACATGCTGTAAATTTCATTTAGAGTATTTGTCAAATGCTATTATCTAGAGCGACATACATGGTGCTTTCTAGTCTACGGAGAACCCTCACTAAACCAAAGCTTAAGAGCTGTTAGTCCACCATCATCCTACCAGAGCAGAAGCTAGTCTTCACATAGTTTTAAAAAATATTAGTTGTAAGAATGTTTGTTAACACCCATAAGTGAAAATGTCAAAATTGTCCCCAAAGTGTCAATATTTTGTTTGGCTACTATTATTTTCCAGCACTGCCTTAACTATTTTGGGCAAGGAGTTCACTAGAGCTTCACATCGTCACTGGAATCCTATTTCACTTCTGTTAGTGGATGTTAGAGATCTTGCGCTCCTCCACCTTCCACAGATGGCCAGTCCAGCACCCTCAGTTTCTTTAGTAAGGCAGTGGTTGTCTTGAAGGTGTGTTTGAGGTCATTATCATGTTGGAATACTGTCCTTTAGCCCAGTTTCCGAAGGGACGAGATAATGCTCTGCTTTACTATGTCACAGTACATGTTAGCATTCATGGTTCCCTCAATTAACTATAGCTCCCCAGTACCAGCAGCACTAATGCAGCCCTAAACCATGACACTCCCACCACCATGCTTGACTGTAGGCAAGACACACTCATCTTTGTACTCCTCATCTAGTTGCTGCCACACACGCTTGACACCATCTGAACCAAATAAATTTATCTTGGTCTCATCAGACCTGTTTGTGGGCTTTCTTGTGCATCATCTTTAGAATAGGCTTCCTTCTGGGAGAACAGCCATGCAGACCAATATGATGCAGTGTGTGGGGCATGGTCTGAGCACTGACAGGCTGACCTCCGCACCCCTTCAACCTCTGCAGCAATTTTGGCAATAGGGCTGGATATTGCAAACAATATCCCAATACAGGGACAATGATACAATATGTATCACAATACATTTTGAATGATAAGCTGAACTGTCCTTTACTTTTTTTTAAGTGCACCACATTTACCTTAGCACAGTCTTTTTGATGAAAGCCCACATTGTACACAAGTAAAATAAATATGTAGATTATCACTGTAAATAAACAAAATACTAACCTAAGTGCATTGTATCCAACTTAAACATTGCCTGTAGTGGCAGCTATTTCTTAAAATAATTTACATTTTTTGTGTATGAACAAAAGTTGATCCACGTGTTTTTGTTTAAGAGCATTTCTCTGAGCTGTAACTATATCCTCAGCTGTGGCGAATCCTCTCTCTGCAGCTACGCTTGTACCTGGGATGCACAGAGCATTTCTAGCCAAGTTACACAATAGCATCTTGGTGCTTCCTCCAGCAGCTAAGTGGAGATAATGCCTTGGTTCCTGCACCAAATTGTCAAAAGTCAGATCTGCGGGAGCACAGAATATACAAGCAAAACTTCTGCGAGCAGAAAAAAAAACACACATGTAAGAGCAAATTTTCAGAGTGTGACAGTGTGCGCAGAACAGAGCATGCGTGCGAGAAGAATTCTCTCTGTAAATTAATCTCTGTTGAATTTGTGGACAAGGACTCATTCTGTGTGTGGTAGTTAATGTCTGCCTGCGTGCGTGAATATAATTAACTCATGAGCATTTTTTGCGTATGAGTTTTGACACAAATCTAACCCCATGATTTTGAAGTAAAGGTCCTGAACGGGTCATTCAGAATTTGTTGGGATGACACTAGTCGGCTCATCTGGAGGTTGGTTGTGTTTCTGCAGTATTTGACTTTGTCTCTGCACCACCTACTGTACATCCTGCTCGCACCGTTTCCAGCTGTCGACTCTGGCGTTTCAGAAATCCTAAATTCTGCCATATTTTCTCCTTGAATTTAGGCGCCAGGAGGCGAGAGAGAGAGAGAGAGAGAACATTTATGACCATCAACAGCTAGAGCTGCATAGTCCGGATATAATCCCCTCTCTTTTTGGTGTGTAGTTAGTGTCGTACTTTTTAATGAACAGTCTGGTTTTGGTGTCTTACTTTGTTCAGCTCCCCCACTCGTTTTTACTCCCTTTCTTTAGAAAAGCTGCTAACTAGGTGACTGCTTTGCTGGAGTTTTGTACTAGCGTGCGGTTGACTGAGCACGCGCGGTGACGCTTGTTACAAACGATAAAGCTGGATTGGCTGTTCTGTATGTCAATCAACAAGCCAGGGCTCCGCGATCGACTAGCGATGCCTTCGCGATCAATGAGAGCGTGTGAGAGCGACACCAAACTTAACACACCTGCTCCCCATTCACACCTGAGACCTTGCAACACTAATGAGTCACATGACACGGTAGATTTAGAGTTTCACTTAGGGGTGTACTCACTTTTGTTGTCAGTGGTTTAGACATGAATGGCTGTGTTGAGTTATTTTGACGGGACAGTAAATTTACACTGTTATAAAAGCTGTGCACTGACTTTACATTGTATCAAAGTGTCATATCTTCAGTGTTGTCCCATGAAAAGATATAATAAAATATTTACAAAAATAAGAGGGTGTTCTCACTTGTGTGATACTGTATTATACATTAGAAAACTAATGTCATAAAATTGCATGACAGAAGACCATTTTTTTTTTTACAATTTTTACAGGTGAGATGCTATTTTCTTAAAGACGGGAGGGAAGTGGAAGCTCTATTTATTTCCCATGTAAATTTACCCAAAGTGAGTCGCAGTTCCCAGACAGGGATGGAGCTTAGGTCTAAACTACACCTCATTCTAAATGTACAATTTTCAGTAAAGAAAAAAGCAGTCTAGGCTACATAACCTGTTGCAGTGACTGACACATAATGAAATATGAGTTCTGTATGACGATACAAGCGACAGCATACCGACTTGATGAGTCTGTCCAGATCCTCCACCTCAAATGTGTGAGGGTTCATGTGGTTCAGATACTCAAACTGCTTCAGTAAGGCCTGGTGATCCACAGCCATATCTGAGGATGATGAGAGGTAGAGCTGTTAAAATGATATATTCCTCAAATGTATTCACTTTCTTGAGTACTTTTCAGACAAATTAAAGTAAAAGCAGTCCAAGAGGAATCAAAAGTGAGTCGATGAGAAATATATAAATAGAAAGTTAGAAATAGAAATGGAGAAATGATGACAGAAGAAAAAGAAAATTAAACAATTCACATACCATTGCCTCCTTCTATGTCCTGTTTAGCTTTGATCAATGTCCTTAGTCGACTCACTTCCTGTCTTTTTAATTCATCCAACTTAGTTCTCACATGGTGGCTGACAAAGTCCAGTTCTTTTGCCAACTTCCCTTGCTGCAAGAGATCTTCAATTAGGTTGATTAACAGTGTAGCATTTCACAAAAAAAGAGACTTTACTATTTTACCTTTATGTCCTCCATGTCCGTGTTGTGCAGTTTTTCTCTAAAATGCTGGTCCTTTTCCAGAAAATCAATAACTTCCCTGAGATAACGGTCATAATGCAACCCTGTGTCCTTAAAAATACACAAATAAAAAGTAGGATTTAGACATGAAGTAAAACAAAGACCAGAGCAGTTAAGACTTATTTTATTTAAGTGCTTATGAGGTTAAATCAGTCAAAGTTACACAACTCCAGACCAGGACGGCCAAGGTCCAAGGCTATCCTAACGTTCTAACTCACCACGCTTTGGGGTGGCTCCTGCTCCGTTTCTTCTGGTAGCTTTACTTTAGTCTTATCTACACTGATTGGCACGGCCTCTGAACAGAGCAGCAGGCTGGTGAGCACAAGGCAGCTGGTGATGGCTCTTTGTGTCCAGGACATCTGTGGAAAAACACAAATTTCTCAAATGATATGATAGGTCACATAATACAGGCATCTACATTATGTGTCACATATGGAAGCTTTGGGATTTGGCATTAAACCATTAACAAGATGTTGAGTCCATGATATACCAGCACTATTCCTTCCCATGATAAGAATCGGTCATATCATAATACTGCTGATATATAATGATAGTTCACATTTTCATCATCTCACAGATTTACATGATTACAGAAATATTTACACACTTACAGTAGAAGTGTATTTACATTTCCCTTTATTTATCCAGGAGGTCGGATAGGAATCTTGAGAGCGTTTAATTTGGGAATAAAATTCCTGCTCTGCTTTGTGTCATCCTTAACTGAGGTAACCCTGAATCCACATTCCACTCCTGGGTTTTGGAATCACCAGTACGTTTGACTCCAATCAGATCCATGATTACAAGAGCTCTGGTTTAATATGTGATGGTTAGGATTAAGTTCTACTGTTCTGGATCAAAGTTCTTGTTTGTATGGCTCTCAGGACTGTGTGGACAAAAAGAGAACGCTGAATGGTTTATTTTCATATCATTATTTATATTACTGAAAATATACCATGAGAGATTGATATTTTAAGTCTCTACTGACAATTATTTATTCGCAAATGGTCCATTTCTAGCTAGGGCTGAATGGTTATTGGGGTTCTCAACCACATGGTTCCATAATAAAGGAAACTCCCCTTTACATATGCATCTAGGTGTGTAATTCCCTGGGGCAATTCCTCCATCAGTCCACCAGAGGGAGACACTCACCCACCAGAGGTTCTGTTTATGGGTAAATATGTCATTGTGATTATTTTTACCATTATTTCAATTATTCATTCATTCATTTTTAGTCGCAAGGAAGCTAGAACCAATCCCAGCTAATTATGGGCCAACGCCCTGGAAAGGAGGACAACACTGATATAGGGAACCATCCCCACACACACCTATGGGCAATTTAGGGAAGCTAGTCAGTCCTGTGTCAACCTAAAACACAAGCCTTTGAACATCGGGAGAAAGCTGGAGCACCCAAAGAAAGAAATGTGGCCAACCTGGTGATTGAATGTAATGTCCCATACACCCAGTTCACAAGCAATGTATTATTATTATTAGTAGTAGTAGTAGTAGTATTTTTATTATTACATTAAACTCACCTAAATTAAGACGCAAAAAGAGTGCTGGATAATATAGGACATAAACTGCAGCCCTGGAGATTTGAAAACGGTATTATTTCAAACTGCGATTTCGATATAACCCGGTGTTTCGTTCAGCCTTCGCCCTGCTCTCTGCCCTGGACAGCAATTATTCAGCTGAATAGCAAGCTAGGCGTCATTTTAGAGCTTTCTGGTAATAAACACACATCTAATGCTGTAATGCTCACACTTTCGGTCTGAAAAGCAGCTGCTGAGTGACACGTCGCTACAGAAGCCGCAGTTATTGCTCCACCTGAATTGCTGATGTGGTTGCTAACAGGCTAATTTTACAGTGACGTTTCACTGACGCTCACAGCATTCATATCCATTACCCAAACAAGACAATTTACACTTACGTTGTCTGATTACTTCTTCCCTGAAACGTTATCTTGAATATGTTCTTGTTCCTCGCACTTGGCCTTTCATCACCGCTGAAGTTTGCTTCCTACTGACCTGGGTCACACGTATGAAGAACTACACACGCGTGCGCATGCGCAGCAGACAGACAAGTGGCTTTACGCTTACACCAGTCAGCGAACTGCAAACCCACGCGTGCGCATGCGCAGCAGACAAGCCACTGGACATTTTTTATAGTGACATCTACCGGTTAGGTTCCTTCAGTTCAACCGTTGCAAATTTATGTTGTACATTTTAATATCATTAAACCTGATATTATTTGCACTGTTTGTAGAGATGTTTACCATATGTTTAAAAAGGAATCTAATGTGCAAGGAAACCCTTCGCCGAAAGAACATAAGGATGCAATTTCACAAATGACCGCTACTAGGGGCACGACAGTAACGCATAGAGTCCACGCTGGCTCCGCTGATCTCTAAATCATCCCCCCTACAAGCTTGGGTGTGATTTGATATGTAGATCGCATAGACGACTTGGACAATAATTTGGATAAAAGTCAACTGTTTTTTATGTTGATTTTGTTGTATATCTTCCTATCTTATAAGAAAGTTGTCTGTTAGTTACTTTTCTAATTAATGTATTTTTAACGCGAAAATGGTTTGCATCTACTACTGAAAAGTCTCAGTTCATACTTTTCGATATGTTCTTCACTGTGTCTTAAAACCTGAAACTAATTGACCACATTTTTCCCCTGATAGTTACTCATCGGGTGTTTTTTGTAAAACTGTGTTTAATGGTGCTTGTCCCATTCGGCATTCACGTACAGTTCCCCTTTAATAGGTATAGACTTGCTTGATTTGCCGAATATTTTCTTTAATATCTGTTTATCCTTTCGTTTATTGGCTGAAGCTGACGACAGGTGATGTATAAATCTTCAGACTGATTAAGAAGGGTCTGGCTCCCTCACCGGAGGGTACGTGTTTGTTTGGAGATCTGTAAAGTTGGCACGCTGAAGGAAGCATTTTCTGAGGAGACTGATGAAGCTTGTTCACCATCTCATCGTGCCAACATGGATAAAAGTGAACGTTATTTTGTAGTCCTCCGCAAATTAGCACGTTTAACAAGAATTTGAGTATTGAATAGCATATACATTAAATGTAAGTGGTATATCCTATTAATATAATCCATAAATATGTGTTCAAATGAATCGTTTTTTATGAATAAGTTTATTTCGAGTCTACCGGTTTCCTGAGTTTACGTCACTTCCGTTTGCGAGCTCTACTTCCTCCGAGCCTCGTGTATCTGTTCTTTCTCTCGCTCGGCTCCCGTGAACGCCATCATGGGTCGTATGCACGCTCCTGGGTACGTTTTTAATTTTCACGGAAAACCGTAATAAAATAGTAACAATACGGGCTTTTTGAAGCACGAGAACACCCCTGTCAAGTGGCTGGCCAGTAGAAAGGGTCGAAGTTTGTGGGTTAATGTGTTTTAGAGGGAGAAATGTTCTCAGTGACGCTAGCTTAGCACAGCACACATCATGGCCGCGCGTGCGAGCCGAATGCTTGTACCGCTATATCTTTGACATTTATGTGCACATCAGCTAGTGAAGTTTTCTTAAGCGTTTGCATAGGACGCGTATGAACATTAGTTCGTGTTCTATGAGCGGTTAGAGAAAACATCTGCACGTGTCGAGGGCTGAAAAGACGCGCTCACTTCGTTTTGTGTCAATTCCAGCCCTTAAACTGAATTACATGTTCTGTCGACGCACAGAAAATGTACAAAATGGCGTAGATCCCTGCCAAATGTAACAGTACATATAAATATGTTGTAATATTAATTATAGGCATAAATGAAATTGATCAGGTTTACAGTGAATTGTTTCTTCAGAGAATACAGTATAATACAGTGAAGTTCTATCTTTATTGACGTCAGTCATAGAGTAGCAGTGTTTGACCGCATCTTTATTGTGAGTTTAATTCATTTGTAATACATTAATCCTCTGCCATTTTATACTGTATTTACTATTGCACTCTAAACAGTCGATTAGTTTGGTGTGTGTTAGTGTGACAGCACTTGGGTAGTACCTGTTCCTAAATCTAGTAGTTTGTGTGCAGATTGACTATTAGTGTGTGGTGATTGGTTCTTCATGATGAGCTTGGTCTTTCAAGATCCTTGGTGTTAATGTACTGCATTTCTGGGATTGGTGTGGTGATGCTTATTTGGGATGGACAAACTTGACTGTGTCATTTCTTTGTTCATTGTCAAACACCTGAATCCACACACTGATTTGGCCAGTGAATAATATTTTTGTAATATTGCTTGGATGATCATCTAACTTAATTGGGATTTTGTGTTTCAGTAAGGGCTTGTCCCAGTCGGCACTCCCGTATAGACGCAGTGTGCCCACAGTAAGTATAACCTTGCCTGATTTGCTGCTCTGTGTGTGTGTGTGTATGTATGTATATGTGTGTGTATATAATATGTATGCAATCATTAGTGATCTTGATCTCTATCATTTTCACCTTAGTGGCTGAAGCTGACATCAGACGATGTTAAAGAGCAGATCTTCAAGCTGGCTAAGAAGGGCCTGACCCCCTCACAGATTGGTATGTGGTTGTTCATCATTTGAGGTTATTTTTCCTCAAATTAGTGTTTAGCTGCCTTTTTTATTCCTGTTTATGCTACTGTTTCCATTGTCTTGAAATGCATTGATTTTTGTTGTTGTTGTTAACACATTTATTTGTGGTGTCTTAGGTGTGATCCTGAGGGATTCTCATGGTGTGGCCCAAGTGCGCTTCGTCACTGGAAACAAGATCCTTAGGATCCTGAAGTCCAAGGGCCTGGCCCCTGATCTGCCTGAGGATCTGTACCACCTGATTAAGAAGGCTGTTGCTGTGAGGAAGCACTTGGAGAGGAACAGGAAGGTAAATGGCTACAGATTCTTTCCTATATAATAATAAATTGACGTTGGTACACGATGTGAAACCTAATAATGCAGCCATCTCTTCGTGGCTTGTGGTTGTGCAGCATGATTTGTTACGATAAACTCCAGGTTTAAAGTCTGTTTTTAGTTAGTGTGATCATTGGGTACTTACTGGGTTCTTATCGGTTACTGCTTAATGGTACGTGGGGTTGATTTGTGGAGATTAATCAGTGTAAATTTTCAGGATAAGGATGCAAAATTCCGTCTGATTCTGGTCGAGAGCAGGATCCACAGACTTGCCCGCTATTACAAGACCAAGAGAGTACTTGCCCCCAACTGGAAGTAGTAAGTGTCCATTACAGGTTGTTGTTTTTTTTTTTTGTTTGTTTTTTACATGTATCCTTGTGCTAGAATTTTAGTCTGAAGCTTTAGTATTGCACATTTCATTGTCTCTCTTCTTCTGTAAGAATGGAGATATTTCTTATGTGCTAGATCAAAACTGGAGGTAAATTAGCAGTCTGGCTAATGCTAGTGCTAATGCTGCCAGTCCCCTTCATACATTTTTTATTTTTTTTTTTCATTTTGCATTGTTTTACTTTACTTTCATCTAATGCATTGTCTTTTTCCTCCTTCACAGCGAATCCTCCACAGCTTCTGCACTGGTCGCATAAATGCCATAAAGCTTTTGGACAAAATAAAGAATATTTGGATGAATAGTTGTACCCGTAGTGGTCTGTTTGGGTAATCCTTCTGGTATGTGCACTTAATATATAAAAGTGGTAATACATTCAACCTTTATGGCAAAAGAGCTCAAATCTGGTGCTGTAGTAGAGGAACTACCAAACTGCTAGACAAGGGCCCTCCAGTAAGTTCAGCATCCCTGCTTTTAGCTCAAGTGTTATATCCATCGTTGTGTAGCTGGAAAATATCAAAGGAGCTACTTTTTAGTTGGGCATGTTTTGTTAAGTAGTTTCTTATTTAAGGAATTCATTGAAAGCATAATGTTTAAAGCCTTGCTAATATTTAAATTGTTCTGTGCTGTGATAATCTGAGTAGCATGCTTACACTGTGGTGATGACCACTAAACCACTGAGTCAGGATTTATAAAGAATATAAAATAGGGAAAAGGGGGGAAATGAGTAAGAAGTTGCTTCTTAAAGAGGGAAGCCATCTTTAGAAATTATTTCAAACTAAAATGCGTTATTTTTCGGCAGTAGTGAGCGAAAATGGAACTGCAGTGTATACTTCGGAATGAATTGGTGCACTTTTTGCAATTTTTTTTGTATTCCTAAATACACAAGACCTTGATGTGTATTTTAAGTGTACAGGGCAAGTTAAACATACTGTTCATAGTTCTTAAACCTTGGAGGATCTCTCAGAACACATGATTTTCATTTTAAGCCATGAGACTGATTGAGGTCTGTAAAACAAAGGGTCGGGGACATTGTTCGAGTCCTAAAGAAAGAAATCTGCATGTCTATCTTTATTGGGGTGGCACATTGAGATGATGGCACTAACCACAACAGGAACATCTTGCTTTTGAATGGGTTTCCTCCGGGTACTCCCATTTCCTCCCACAGTCTGCTTGTTTTTTAGATTGGCTGGCTACTCCATCATTAAAATCCTAGTTTGACTATCAGCAATGGTCACATTTTGTGATCTAGCAGATTAAACCACACTTCCAGTTTCTGCTTCAGGCTCAGCTTGCTTCCCCAGAGGCAAGTGCTTTTACTTTGTTTTTCCATTTTAGATTTTGGTTAGAGAATGTCGCCATGTGGTGACAGGCTAATGAAATCAAGCAGTTAAAAACATGTTTGTTCAGTTATTGCTGCGACAGATGCAAATATACGACACTGAGTTAAGGAAATTGTGAGACTTGGTGGATGTCGTTACATATGGCGTTTGTTTCACTTCAGACATTTTTGGGATAGGGAGGCAATTGTATTGGGGTGATGGACACACCTCATTTTGTGTTTTTCATGTAAAGGTCTCTTAAGGTTTATAGGACTAAAGCTATTATAATCCATAAATTCCTATACAGTTTCTGCTCTGACACTTCAGGATGAGTGAGGCTGCCTTCTCAGGCTTTCGGAAAAAGGGATAAACCTTTGTTCCTACAGCAGGAAGGACTTTTAAAGTTGTGTGAGGTCTTGACATAACTAATCTTTCATCTAAATAATGATTTTTCCACACAAAGAATGAGTCAGAAGAGCATTTGATATTAAAAACAAGAATATTTACTCAATTTCAGCAGTTACATTTAAACAGATGAATCATCATGTGAAACTGATGTTTTCCCCGAAGACTTTTCCTGCCTTTTCTCACCCAAAAAATATTCTTTGTGTGGAAAAAAACATTTAGACATTATTTATCAGGTCTCATTAAGTACAGGTGCCTTATATTGGGGCCAATATCAAAAGACAACCTTTCTCAATGTGGCATCAATTTCAACATTCTGTGGGAATAAAAAGCTGCTATTGTCAGTAAGTGATTCCAAGTTCATCATTCAAACACCATGAACACACGACGTCACTTAACGGACGAGCAGCGTCACCTGGACATGGCGCCGTCGGGTCGGTGGGAGGAGTCAGATGTTGTTTGTGTCATCAGCAGATTTGCATCAAGACCCAGAACTACTGACAGAGTTCATGACAGACCCAAGAGTGGAGCCCACGAGTGACGGACCACAACCATGACCAGAACCTAAGGAACTTTAGCTTGAATGTCAGACAACCGTTGCAGGTGACTCCACTGACGCCAAGACACAGACACCGAATGTTTGCAGTGGGCACAAGACCATGAGATCTGGACAATGCAGCATTGGTACCGTCCTGTTGATTGATATATGTCGGGTCAGCGTTGCTGGAGAAGGCGATGTGAGCGATACGCTGATCTCAACATGGTCTCCAGGGTTTGCTGTGAGTCCTCAGTTTGGGACAGTGGTGGCCTAGTGGTTAGGACATTGCCCCTGAGATCAGAAGGTTACAGGTTCAAGTCCCAGGCCGGGCACCACTGAGGAACCCTTGCACAAGGTACCAGCCCCCTTCACCGCTCCCCAGGTGCTGTTCACAGCTGCCCACTGCTGCACGTGTGATGTGTTCAATGCAGAAGACCTGCATTTTGTTGTGGGGTTCACAAATGACCTTCACATCACATTTTTGAAAATAATTACACCTTTTCCTGGGACAACACTGAAGATATGACACTTTGATACAATGTAAAGTCGTCAGTGTACAGCTTGTGTAACTGTAAATTTACTGTCCCCTCAAAATAACTCAACACAGCCATTAATGTCTAAACTGCTGGCAACAAAAGTGAGTACACCCCTAAATAAAAATGTACAAATTATGCTCAATTAGCTATTTTCCCTCCCTGGTGTCATGTGACTCGTTAGTGTTACAAGGTCTCAGGTGAGAATGAGGAGCAGGTGTGTTAAATTTTGTTCTCGCTCTTACACTCTCATACTGGTCACTTGAAGTTCAACATGGCTCCTCATGGCAAAAAACTCTCTGAGGAAAATAAACAATGTGTTTCTCTATATAAACATGGCCTAGGCTAAAAGAAGATTGCCAACAGACTGAAGCTGACCTGCAGCCCAGTGGCCACTCGGAACAGGTCAAGTTAAGTGCACATGCTCAGCGTCGTATCCAGGGACGGTCTTGGTCTCTAACATCCACCATAATGGCGTCATGGAGGAGTGGAAGTGAATTCCAGTGGCAACGTGAAGATCTAGTGAACTTCCCAAGAGAGTTAAGGCAGTGGTGGAAAATAATGGTGGTCAAACAAAATATTTAGCACAATTTAGACATTTTAACTTGGAGGGGGTGTACTTACCTTTTTTGCTAGTGTGTTATTTTTAAGGGGACAGCAAATTTACACTGTTACACAAGCTGTACACTGATTACTTTACATTGTATCAAAGTGTCATATCTTTAGTGTTGTCCCATGATAAGATGTAAAAAAAATATTTACAAATATGTGAAGCTTCCTGTGATTTGTGTTCTTTGTGGAGAGCCAGGGCTTTCTCTATACACACCATTGTTGCCATTATTCTTCTAAAAGCATCCATTGATTGATGTGAGAGGTTTCTAGGTATTTTTTAAAAAATATTTTTCTATGCATTTCTGTCCACACAGAGAATTGACGTGTAGACAGGTTTTGGCATGTGGTATCATATTGTGGCATTATTTTCTTTATTTTATGTCCGAGTATGTCATTATCACCTGTTTTTATTTACTAGGAGGTTTTGTTCAATGGATGTTGCAGTTAAAGAAGGGCTGGTTTTAATTTAGTTCATCTTAATCTTACTCTTGCGAGGCAGTGAACACACGTCCAGCAGTACTGGTAGAGCCGCCTTGCATATGAATCCATTTAAATACCAGATTAGTCAATTTCAGTGTTTTCCATCCATCTTTCAATGTTTTTTTCAACTATTTAGGGGCAGCCACAGTCACCTACCAAAACCACTCATTTTTTAAGGCTTCTGTTGGAGGAAAGAACCTCCTTTTGCACCAAAAACATGGATTGCAAGTGCATTATCCTCGGCTCCAGCCAGACATTTCCTCAGATGTGAAAAGCAGCTTGTCTAAACTCTGAGGAAAGGACACTGAAGAGAGACGCCAGCTTTTATATCTTTCTGGAAAAAGCACATGACTTTTATGCTCATGCAGTAGCATGAGGTATCAGCCAAAAGCTAGGATTAGCCAAAGCAGCAGCTAAAACAGCTAACAGGGACATGCGTAAAGGACTTTGTAGCCTAAACAATCAATTTGTTAACATCTCAAGGCCAGAGGCAAGTCTGGCATTTGTTGTTGGGATGTAACAGCCCAAATGTGGATAGAACCAGGTGGGTTCTTTGGGAGATGACTTCATTTTGACTTTGACGCGTCGTCACTAGGCAAAACAGATTTTTTTCTCTATAAAATGCCCAGGCCAGTTGGGGGAACTTTGTGAGTCTGTCTGGTAAAGGCACGCGGTCATGCTAACTCTCACCCAACGCTGCGGCCTCTTTGGGGAAAACTTCAGTTTCATATGATGGATTGTTAATGTAACTGCTGAGAAACGGAGTAAAAGACTCTTCTGTTTTTAATATTAACATGCTCTTCTGACTCATTCTTTGTGTGGAAATGCATTATTTAGATACTAGATTAGTTATGTCCTTCCCACTGTAGGAAGAAAGGTTTATCTCTTTCAACGAAAGCCTGAGAAGGCAGCCTCACTCATCGTGAGGTGTCAGAGCAGAAACTGTATAGGAATTTATGGATTATAGTAGATATAATCCTATAAACCTTAACACTTCTGAGAGGCCAACATGGCTTTACAGGTAAGATCGAATCATTGGTTTTATTTGGCCTCTCAACTGCACTCGAATGTTGAATGGAGGAGGAAAACTGCTTTAAAAATGGACTAGTCTTTTGTTTCCTTCTGCTTATTCAGAGTTACTTCCTGACCTCATTGGACTATAATAGTCCTTGATCTTTTTTGGTTGACCACACCTGGAGAGGGAAACAATGGCCAGTCCTCCATTCTGACTGTGGATTAGTGGAGTCCAGGCTTTTTAGAGATTATTCATTAACCTATTTTATAACCTCCTTGGAAATTTCCTTTGTACTTTGTCATAATTATAGACCAATGATTATTCTGGAATAATTGCAACAATTTGACAACAATTTTATAATTTGTGGAAAATGAATATATGACCCTTTAACAAGTCACCACTGTTCAAATTAAATGTAATTATCCTTATTAAATCGTTTCTGTCACCCAAGGGCCAATAATTACAAAATTAGAAAAACAAAAATTACTGTTAAAATCTCCTAAATAATCTGATTTTGCTTCCAAATATAAACTAGGACTTACACGTGAGATGATTAAAACATAATATTGATGTAAAAATAATAATGTGATTTCATTCCATGGACAAGAAGCATGTAATACCATGTATCTCCACAAGAGATCAGGCTTTTTCCACAATTCCGAAAGTGATTAAAAAGTGCATTCAGGCTCATTCAGAATCCATAATAACCTTTGGGTTTATTCAAAGCTTCGACACAGACGCTGTCAGTTCCAGATCTAATTGCTCATGTTCTTGAAAGAGCTAAAACCTTAATGGGCTATTATAAAATGGCCTCCATTAGCACGATTCGTTTCCATACGAGAGAAATGAAAACATGAACCATCAGCAACTAACACGGTGTCATTTAAACTCACATGTTCTTGGACAAATCCTGGTGTAAGAGACTTTTCTCAGCTTGCATTTGCCATAACATTAAGACCATCTGCCTAATATTGAGCGGGGCCTCCTCATCAACAGCTGAACTGTGTGTTCTGACCCCTTAATATCAGAGACCCCCTCCCCCCACTATGTGCCATTGTAATGAGATGATCAGTGTTGTCCATTCCACCTGTCAGTGGTGTTAAGGTTCTGTCTGATCAGCTGATCCAACCCTCCTCACGCACACTCATTACACCTGGAAATTAACAGTTGAGATGAAGGAGGCATGTCTGAGCAAAGAAATGACCAAACCTGACACTGGCCCACCAGGACGGGGGCTGGGCACCCCTGACGTGACCTAATATAGACATTGAAAGGGAAGTTTGACATTGTGAAAGAGTGTAAAATGTTTAAATTTGAACTTATTTGGAAAAAAGTATATTTTTTAGTGTTAGGAAAAGTTTTTCCATAAATGTTGTCAGCTAGTCAAGCCATGTTTGGTGTCCTTTTTACTTCTGCAATGGAACAAATGTTCCTAACAAATATAGAGGCTTATAACCAATTTGCATCACACAAACAGATGCAAATAATCACACCAAGGTCAGCTGATGGGTCAAGTCAAGTCCATCTTATTTCTATAGCACTTTTTACAACTGACCCGGTCACACAGCAGCTTTACAGGATTTGGGTCCGAGCCACTAATGAGCGACAGAGGCAAGAAAAACTCTGTAAACTGTTGGAAGAAACCTTGGGAGGAACCAAGGCTCAGAAAGGGAACCCATCGTCATTTGGTCGACACTGGATAATAATAACAGACAAAGAATATAAATAAATAAATGAAATAAAATAAGATACATAAAAAACAACCGAATAAGATAAAATGCATTTCCTTGTGTGGTGTCTGACAAGGCAGGTTGCTCATACTGTAGTCTGGTCTGAAGATCACAGATGAATAGTATTCAGGATCATTTGTCCCTTTACACAGTATTACAAATGCAATATGCAGTGAAATACACTGAAGATAACAATAACTCATTATAGAAATAAAAACATATAAAAAACTAATAAATATAATAAATACAATAAAGTATTGTTAGTTTTAGTCTTGGTTTGATTATTTCAATCTTGTTGTTTATCCTTATTTACAGACCAGTGAAGTGCAAGACCTTCATTGTGCAGTTCTGTGTTTCTCCGGGTTCTCTGGTTTCCCTCCACTGTATTTTGCTATTCTTAATTGCCCATAGGTGTGTGTGAGTGTGTGTGTGTGTGTGTGTGTGTGTGTGTGATGGGTTGGCCTCCTGTCCAGAGTGAATCCTGTCTTGGGCTTATAGTCAGCTGGGATTGGCTCCAGCTTCCCCTCAATCTGAAATAGATAAGCAGTTTGGACTCCGTAGCCAATTCACCTGTTGTCCTTCCTTGGTTTACTGCCCACCTGGAACGCTGTTCTGGAGATGCTCTCGTCATCACTTGTCAAAGTGGTTCAGATCCTTATACTTCTGCTTCCAGCACATTAACTTCTAAAGCTGACTGTATACTCTCCACCTAAAATATATCCCACCCTCATGATGGGTGCCGTTATAATGAGATCATCAATGTTGTATATCATTTAGTGTGTTTTTAGTGGTTTTAATGTTGTGGCTTATTGGTGTACATCACATTCAGGAAGGTGCTTCTTTCTTTGTCGCATATAAAAACATTCAGCTTTGCATAACCAACCAGACGTTTGTTTACTGTGAGCTGCATGGCATAAAATGTAAGCCCTTTTCACACGGAAAAACTTGCACTTCCTTGAAGCTTCTACAGTGTGTTCACATGCCCTGCATAAGGATCCCGGCAGCATGGCAGTGCATCTAATGAAGAGTCACATTTAATTACAAATTGAGGAAGTTAAATAATATAAGAAAAAATGAATGTTAAATTATATATATATATATATATAATAAGTAAAAGTTCCCTTTGATATTACTAATAATGTATGAGAAGAAACACAATTTTCATTAGTTTAATATTTATTACCGCAAAAATCTAGACAATAACAGGGATCGCCCCGAATAACAAAAATTGACAGTGTCAGTAGCGGGAGTTTCCACCATTTGACAGCTTGACAGCGACGTCTCATGTTCCTCACTAGCTTCATCATGATGTTGTGCAATGTGTTCCACGTGGGGGTATGATCATGCAGTCTCTGCTTCAACTGGTCCCAGACCTGCTCTATGGGGTTCAGGTCAGGGGACATTGATGACAAACCATATGAGGCACTTCAACTTCCTGAAGTCAAGCTGTGACAGTGCTGCTACGATGTGGTGGAGCATCATCATCCATGAACAGAACATTGGGGGTGTGCTGGCAGAATTAGGGGAGGATGATGGTTCTATGATGGGTTCTGTGATGTCTCTGAGGTAAGAATGTGCAGTAACTGATCCATGTACAATAAATAAATCTGTTTTGCACTGACTGGTGATGCCTGTCCAGACTGTTGCACCTCCTCCACCAAAGCAAACCCTGGCTGGGACCATGTTGACCTCAGCGTATCGCTCACCTCACCTTCTCCAGCAACGTTAAGTGACGTCGTGTGTTCATGGTGTTTGATGAACATGGAATGAATTACTGACAACAGCAGCTTTTTATATCCACAGAATGTTGAAACTGATGCCACATTGAGAAAGGTTGTGTTTTGGTATTGGCCCCAATATAAATCACCTGTTCACAATGAGACCATTACATGGAAAACACAAAATGAGGTGTGTGTATCACCCCAATACAATTGCCTCCCTATCCCAACAATGTCTGATGTGAAACAAACACCGTATGTATGACATCTACTATATATATATATGTACTAGCTGTTTGCATGGATGGCCAGTGCATGTGAGCTGTATTTGTCAGCTTCTGTATTGTTTGTGGGCATAAAGGAGCCAGTGAGTAACTGATGAATAGTACACACTCCAGAAAAGTGTGAGAGGGGAATAAGGATACAATCATATGGATAATTAATATTTCATATCCTCAGTTCTACTCTGTCAAAATAAACACACACACACACACACACACACACACACACACACACACACACACACACACACACACACACACAAACAAACAAACAAAAAGATGACATTGTGTAACTGTGTAAATGGTGTCATTATTGTGTTACACTGTTCTGTACTGCGTAACTAGATGTAAAGTCCCTCTTTATCATGAAGACGAACTAAACCCAAAAAGCCATTTCCACTGCATTTCAGGGCTACCACAAAATGGCCCACTTCCATCATTTCAGGTGAGAGTGTTGATGAGGACAAGGCTGGAAATCACTCGGTCATGCTAATTGAATCAGAATAGCAGACTTGATGCTTTAAAAGGAAGGTGGTGCTTGAACTCATTGTTCTTCCTCTGTTAACCATGGTTACCTGCAAGGAAACATGTGTAGTCATTATTGTTTTGCACCTAAGGGCTTTACAAGCAATGGCACTGTTAAACCATTCATGGGATCATCAAGTACTTCAAGAAAAGAGGTTTAGTTGTTGTGAAGAAGGCTTCAGGGTGCCCAAGAAAGTTCAGCAAGTGCCAGGATCGGGGCACCACCAGTGCAGAGCTTCCTCAGGAATGGCAGCAGGCATTCACAGTGAGTCCAAGACTTTTGGAGGATGGCCTGGTGTCAAGAAAGGCAGCAAAGAAGCCTTTTCTCTCCAAAACATCAGGGACAGACTGATATTCTGCAAAAGGTACAGGGATTGGACTGCTGAGGACTTGGGACTTGTGAAAACCAATACTCATGTGAGTATTTGGCTATGACTGTATTAAATAAAAGTTGAACATAGACATTTACTTCGCCTTTACCACAAACTATATGCATAAAAAAAACAAAAAAAATAAACATATAGCTAATTATTAATTCAGACTGTGTATTCATTTTGGGTTGCTGGGAAGCTGCAGCTGATCCCAGTTTACTACAAGGCAGCCCATGTTGATTGATTAGTATTCATATGATGTTTATGCCCAAATATTGTATAAATCTGAGTCACTGCTATGGGAAGGTATTGATAAAAGCATCACATAGTGAAAGTGAGGGAGATTGACAGGAAGAGGAGAAAGGCTTTAGCGCTCACCACTGCAGAGATATGCTCATCCACTGAGGAACGAATTCCACAGAAGCCGCCCCTGCATCAGCCTATCCTGGAAGAGAAAGTTAACATTGAGTCACCTTGCTGCATTGTGAGCTCCTGGCAGCTGAGAGAGAGGGAGAGAAAGAGTAATCAGCAGCTCCAGGACTGCAGAGCAGTGCAGGACTGCGCACCCGTGCCCTGTGAGAGGTGGAGAAGACACAGATGAAGGGAAAAGGTGATTAAATGGACGTATAATTAAACAGACATGCACACGGACTGCAGTGAATAAGCACAGAGAGAATTTTGTAGGAGAAGGTTAATCACGTGTAATTTAATTACAGCCCCTCTTTCATCCTGGGGCACGTCCCCTGTCCCTGGGTTTGGGGCGTGTAGTATTTTATTGAAGCTGACCAGCTGCTGGGAATACAGCGAAGAAACATTGGCTAGATGTCAGCAGCTGGGTCCCAGCACACCGCTGTCAGTCCACACACATTCCCGCAGACACTCCAGCGCACTGTCAGTCACATTGAAGGGACTTTCTGGAAGTGTTGACAGAAATATCTCATTCTTAAAGGAGTAGTACGGTAGAGCAGCCGTCCTCAAGCTTTTTTGCATCACGGACCGGTTTAATGTCAGACAATATAATCGTGGGCCGGCATTTAAGGTGTCATGAATAAAAACAACAAAATAAAATGACACGAGCAACACAAAAACTGTGGTATTTAGTAAATATAATAATAAAGGTGAATCCACTGTGTAATTATGTAACTTTAT
>JBBIGC010000039.1:5990833-6001543 GCA_037576955.1 Lepidarchus adonis
CGTTCACGTTTCATTCAGTCAACACCACACGAAAATGGCTGTGAATGGCGGTTCATCAACTGGAAGTATAACTTGTTCAACTTATAAATGTTATACTTACATTTGATGAACAGCCATTTTCGTGTGGTGTTGACTGAATCACCGGAGAGTGATAAAAAGAGACGAAAATTATGAATAAATAAGATCAGGAGTTCAATCTGAAGAGGCATGTGCAGTTCCTTTCTGTCCTTTCTGTCCATAATCGCAGATGATCTCCCTCCTCATGATCCGTGCTCATCAATATATGTATATCTACAGTATAATAACACAAAAAATCTGATCTTATGTCTTTATTGAGAACAACCATAAACAACTCAAACAACCTTCAACCAGACGCTTCCTGTAGGGATTATGTTTTCATGATGATATGTAATGGTCTTTTGGTGTTGTCCTGACTTAAACACCCTGCTTGTTTAATATTTTATTTAACAAGGTTAGACAGTTCCACCGAAGCCTTCAAAGCTTTGATTGTTCCTTTACCTAATTGATGAGTTTACATTGTGCTCTTGGGGTCATTTTGATTGGGTGCTTTCTTCTTGGTAAAGTAGCCACAGTCCCAAAGTGTCACCATTTGTAGATCTGGTAGAGTGGTGAATTTTGAAAGTCCATGAAATCACTGTAACCCTTTCCAGCTTCTTGATCCTAGATCCTCTAAAAGTTCTTTATGGCTGAAGCATGGCTCACATATACATATTCTTCTTGTATGGACCAAGCTTAAAATGTTTGAGTGGTTTTTATCAGTCAAAGTAGCTCTGGTCCACACCTCCAAACTCATTTTCTTAACAAGCCTCCAGGTATGCTAACACCCAACACCAATTAGCTTTTTTTGAGGTTCACATTCTTTTAACACTAGTAAGATGAGCTGGTTATGGTTGTTCTGAATAGGCATAAAAAATGTGTTATTATTTTAGGCATGTTATGTTTGTCAATACCTTTGACTTAAATAATAATCACATTTAATGAAGAATTAATGCACAAAACCATGAAATTCCAAAGGTTTCACATACTTTTTCTTGCCACTGCAGATCTATAGTATCTCACAAAAGTAAGTACTCCCCTCACATTTTTCTAAATATTTTATAATATCTTTTCATAGGACAACAGTGAAGATATTACACGTTGATACAATGTAAAGTTGTCAGTTTACAGCTTGTATAACAGTGTAAATTTGCTGTCCCATCAAAATAAATTAACACACAGCCATTAATGTCTAAACTGCTGGCAACAAAAGTGATTACACCCCTAAGTGAAAATTGTGAAATTGTCAATATTTTGTATGGCCACCATTATTTTCTAGCACTGCCTTAACTCACAGGTTGCCACTAGAATCCTCATCCACTTCTCCAAGATGACATCATGGAGCTTGTGAATATTAATAAAAAACTGCTTTGGGGTTGTTATCATGTTGGAATACTGCCCTGTGTCCCAGTTTCCGAAGGGAGGGGATCCTGCTCTGCTTCGGTATGTCACGGTACATGTCTGCATTCATGGTTCCCTCAGTGAACTCTAGCTTCCTAGTGTCAGCAGTGCTCATGCAGCCCCAAACCTTGACACTCCCACCACCATGCTTGACTGTAGACAAGACACACTTGTCTTTGTACTCCTCACCTGGTTACTGCCACACACTTTTGACACCATCTGAACCAAATAAGTTTATCTTGGTCTCATCAGACCACAGGACATAGTTCCAGTAATCCTTAGTCTGCTTGTCTTCAGCAATCTGTATGCCAGCTTTCTTGTGCATCATCTTTAGAAGAGGCTTCCTTCTGGGACGGCAGCCATACATACAAATTTGATGCAGTGTGCGGTGTATGGTCTGAGCACTGACAACTCCTTGTATGTCTACAGCAATGGTGGCAGCACTTATATGTCTATTTTGAAAAAACACCCACTGGATATGACGCTGCACTCAACTTATTTGGTCGACCATGGTGAGGCCTGTCCTGAGTGGAATCTGTCCTGTTAAATTACTGTATGGTCTCGGCCACTGTGCTGCAGCCTTTCTTATAGCCTCGGCCATCTTTATGTAGATCAACAATTCTTTTTTTCAAGTTTTTGTCATGAGGTGCTTTCAGTGACCAGTATGAGAGCGAAAACACCAAATTTAACACACCTGCTTCCCATTCACACTTGAGTCACATAATAGGTGGGGATGACTAATTGGGACATTTTTTTTTAGCGGTGTGCTTACGTTTTGTTGCCAGTGTGTTGAGTTATTTTAAGGGGACAGTAAATTTACAAGCTGTACACTCACTACTTTACATTGTATCAAAGTGTCATATCTTCAGTGTTGTCCCATCAAAAGGTACAATAAAATGTTTACAAAAATGTTTTTGTGTGATACTGTATATCTACTTTTATCTTTTCACATTTACCTATTTTTTTCTTCCATATGTTTATATCTACCAAAGCTGACTTTTTTTTAAAAATCTTTTATTGTTTCTCTGATAAAACAAATTAAAAGTTTTTAATTCTGAATGTGTACACATGCTCTCTGAGGAACTACTGCAGTGCATCCAACAATAAAGATAGCACCACACTTTGATTTAGTGATAGAAACACAAAAAATGCTGCAGATCCACATAGTCATTCAATGTACTATGTCCAGTAATGATACTTATAACTAAACTTTACAGGAAAAAAACATTCTGAAATATTTCTACGTGTTAATGGAATTAGTAATTTCGAATTTCAAATCATTTGTCATAATTTTTAACATTGTGTAAAGGGAGGCTAGTATTTTAAAAATTATATTACAAAGCAAAAGCTAATAAAAATGGAGATACCATTTTTTGTCAAACTAAATGCAAGATTCAGATATTACAGTTGATCCCTGTTAAACTGAGTGTCTACTACTTCAAAACTGTGGTCAATGTGAAATGATAAAGCCATTAGAAATAAAAGAATGATTTGGTTTAAACTGCAGGCTCTTGATTCAGTTATTGATCTTAAGACGTATTTAGTAGCTACAGAAGATGATTTGGGAACTAGAAACTGGAAAATAGAAATGAAAAGTGGGTTTTATTCATTTTTTTGCATATGACAAGAGAGCCCAGGTTTTACAGACAAAAAAACAAAAAGCATTTCTGAAAAAGTGCATATTGATTGTAATGTTGCCGTTCACAGCTCATGGTTTGTGGTTTATTCTTTCTTCTTGAAACTGAGAGCTCAAAGCTGAAGCACAGCCTTGAACTTTTTCACACACTCCCAGAGCAGAAGAGCTTCAGGTGTGTCAGCGATAAACTTTCTTTAGCAACTAAAAATATTGTTTCTGTGTATCCCTCAATATGCAAACCATTGCTTCTGTACATAAATGAACTTGCATTTCAGATTTCAAATTGACACATTTACATCTATGTATTGAAAAGGAAAAACTGTAAATTCTGCTTCGAGGGGGCAGTTGGGGCCTAGTCGTGATTGGAGGGTCGCAGGATCCTGGCCAAGGCCACACTGAGGAACCCTGTGGTGCTCTTTGTGTGATGGGGTGTGTTCATAATGACAGATAGAGTCACTTCCACTTCGCTTTAATGGATATTAATGATAAATTCATGAACTGTCCCAGTCCTACACTACATGCAAGAGTATAAGGAGTTAAGCACTTTTCTATACTGGGCATGTGTGAGTGTACAGCCCCTCTGAGATATAAAGCCACAGCCGTGGTAATGACAATATCCACCGTAGCAAAACTTTTTTACCCACAGTTACCGGGTCTGCTAATGATAAACATGGAGCTGGGTTATTATTATTATTTTTGCTTTTCCCCCAGCTAATGGAAAGTAATTAAAAGGCAGCTCAGTCAAAAGTGGGCTAAACGGATGTTGTGCTTTTGCCTGCAGGACAGCTCGGGGATGAGGCTGTGGAAGCGCAAGTGGTTTGTGTTGTCGGATTACTGCCTCTTTTATTACAAAGGTGAGTCACCGTGCGCTCCTAAATTTGCAAAATAATTATTTACAATAAAGAGGCAATGCAAAGCTGCTTTTAGTTGCTGTTTGCGAAGTATGAGTTCAGTTCCATTTTCAAGATGCATTTATAATGATGCACCCATCGATAAACTGGATTATCATTGCAGACACTTATTAACTCTTAAAGGCTCTATTATTGCTGTAAAAAAAAAAAAGTGACAACTACGCAGTGGTGGCCTAGTGGTTAGGCCCCTGGGATTAGAAGGTCGCTGGTTTAAGTCCCAGCCCGGGCACCACTGAGGAACCCTTGAGCAAAGTACCGCCCCCCCTTCACTGCTCCCCGGGCGCCTCTGTTGACGGCAGCTCACTGCTCCACATGTGCACGTGTGATGGGTTAAATGCAGAGAATAAATTTCCCACTTGTGTGACTATAAGGGTTAATAAAATAAAAAACATTGTAGATTTTGTATTAAGAAAATGTATAAATACAAATTTGTTACCTATTTGCTGTATTGGGCCTATATATCTCTTATATCCAAATCAATAACAATGCTAACAATACACACTGCTCTCTTAGAAAAAATCACAGTGCATTTAACAATTGGTTTTAAGCATCTTTTATAAAGTAGCTCTATGGATATGTGTTAAAAAATATTTACACCCCATTCAAAGTGTTTTTTTTTTATCTTATTTGAACAAACTCTTTCATACAGTATCTACAGATACAAACATGAGGAAATGCAGCTTTTCAATCATTTTGTTGAAAAAATTATTAGAAAATTAGTATATCCTTTAAAATAAATGTTACTTGATGATCCTGTGCTGACAATCAAGGGTTTTTGGAGACTTTTCCATGTGACGGATCTGTTTCTTTTGAAATAGAATAGCTAAAAAAAGTATATTTTGTTGGTATAATCCACATATACAGCTGTGTGAAAAAGTTAGGACACCCTGTTAAATATTAAGTTCTACTGTATATTAAGAAATGTTCACATTTCAGTGTCTAAACTTGTTTTTTATTTAGCTTTGGAACAGAAAGTGTTTTAATTACAGGTAAACAACAAACATTAACCATGATTTATTCATTAAATAAAAGATAGCAAACAAAATGTGTATTCTAACAGAGGAAAAAGTTATAACACCCTATCCCCTAGTAGGTAGTTTGGTGAGAATAACCATAGTGAGATGCTTCTTGTTTGAGGGGTTTCTTGCATGTACAGCCCATTTCAAGTCACCCCACAGCATCTCAATGGGCTTAAGGTCTGGGCTTTGACTCTGCCGCTCCAGGACTCTCCATTTCTTCATTTTCAGTCAGTCCTTGGTGGATTTACTGGTATGTTTTGGGCCATTGTCGTGTTGCAAGGTCCAGTTCTGCACACTCTGATACAAGGTAGAATACATGGTGGGTTCTATGATGGTGAACTGTAGCAAAGCATCCCCATATCTTGACACTTCCACCGCCATGTTTCACAGTTTGTATAAGGTTCTTTTTCTGGAATGCTTTATTTGGTTTACACCAGATCTGCTATCCAAATAATTCAGTTTTAGACTTATCACCCCAAAGAACATTACTGTATCCCAGGAGTCCTAGTTTTTGTCTACGTTCTCTCTGGCAAACTTTAGTCTGGCCTTGATGTTTCTTTTAAAGAGCAAAGGTTTCCTCTTGCACACCTTTCATTT
This sequence comes from Lepidarchus adonis, assembly GCA_037576955.1. Classification (NCBI taxonomy): domain Eukaryota; kingdom Metazoa; phylum Chordata; class Actinopteri; order Characiformes; family Lepidarchidae; genus Lepidarchus; species Lepidarchus adonis. Next base: position 5,996,455 of record JBBIGC010000039.1, read on the forward strand.
TTACATCAACAGTCTGCTGTAGGTCCCGTGATAACATTTTGGGGATTTTGGATATTTCTTTTAGCATCTTGTGGTTTTTTTGGTAGTCCTCCACCTTCATACAATTTTCCAAACAGTGGAAGCCAAATTTTTAAATCCATCATCAGACTTATAAGCTGCTACAATCTTTTTTCTGGAGGCCTCGCACAGTTATTTTGATCTCATTGTGATGTTCACTCTCACCTCAACAGTCAGAAGCACTCCAGACTAAATGTCTGAGGTTTAAATTGGGTAAACCTCCTTCAAAATGCTGAGTAACAATGTTCTAATCATGCACACCTGATTTTAATTGGGAATAAATATGGGGGATAATTTAGAATTACATTTTACAGAAGATTTTTCTTCAGTTTCTTCAGTTTAAATTGTTTAGGTGTAGCACTTTATTTATAATTTATCCCAAAATCTAAAAATTGTGTCGTATTTCTTATAACTTTATATAATATTCTATTTGTTACAGTAGTTTTTTATGTTTTCTTCATGCCTGAAACATGATTGGGGCCCTAGCTTTGAGAAATTAAATGCTTTTACTCTGTTATTCTTTTGAACTTTACTTCCTTACACTCTGATTATGAGGGTTTTATATGTAGAGAACATACCTCCCACTGGCCCAGTCCAATTATAGTTGGAATTAGTTTTCTGTCCCCATGTTTTCTTGGCTGAGGCCTGGTGTATACTTTTGGGGAAGTGGAATGGAACTTTAAAGTGTGTATTTGTACCTTTACCTTTTATTTTTGGTTTCATTTGATCTGTTTTGATCTGTTCTTCCACAGACAGTCGAGAGGAAACAGTTCTGGGCAGCATTCCCCTGCCCAGCTATGTCATTGCCCCTGTGGAACCTGAAGACCACATCAGTCGCAAGTATGCCTTCAAGGTAAGTCCATTGAGCTCATGCCCAGTTTGCACTATATAGGCTCAATTAGACTGGTTCTCTGGATGCAACTGTGAGATGACAGTGATGGATTTTCTCACCACAGCCACAGTCCTGAGATTGAGGTAGTTCTAGATAGCAAATTATTGCCATCATAGTAAAGCTTCATATTCACTGTACTTATAGGAGAAAAATGTTCTTAAATGTTTTAAATATTCAGGCAGCAGTATTTATTTATTATTTACTGATATGTAATGCAATATTTACATAAAATATGAGATTCAAAAATAATAAAATGTTATTACAATGATTAAATCTGGATATTATGTTTGATGTCCTCATAGACACACAAAAGTTTTTTCTTTAACATACTTTGATAAAAATAAACTGGAATCATTTATTTCAAATAATTTAGAGATCTTTTTAATCCCTTTTTTAGATCTTCACATGTTGAGGACACACACTTGGATAGCAAAGAGAACACCAAGTTCTAGATGTCAGGTTGTGGTTCTGTTTTTTGTGGACTTGGAGTTACAGTATATAATAATAATAATAATAATAATAATAATAATAATAATAATAATAATAATAATAATAATAATAAGTTAAATTTATATAGCGCCTTTCACAAACCCAAGGTCGCTTTACAATGAAAACACACACATAGGGGGAGAAAAAATAAAAATAAATAAATAAATAAATAAAATTGTAAAAAATTGTAATTTTATTTAATTTCATTTATTTAAGTAATTAAAATAAATAAATAATCATATATATATATATATATATATATATATATATAGTATAACCACTGTATATATATACAGTATAACTTGATAGTTTCAATGCCATGCACTTACTGTTTTTTCTTTTGTTTTTGTTTTTTACTAAAATTAATAACACCTTGGTGGGTTCCAGCTAAATGTAATCTGATAAATGATATTAAAGAATGTTTTATATGTTGAGCCGCTGTCTTACTGTGTATAAAGCCATCCGTTGGTGTGTTTGTGTTGTATCTCCCATGAGCTGCGGTGAACTCCTGTGTTTGTGTGCTCTGCATGGAAGCCCATTCGCTTTTGACTGTGTGTTAAGTGTGGGCAATGCCAGTGTGGGCAATGCCAGTAGGTTCTCAGCTTCATAGTCCACATTCAAGCCGTTAAACAGTAGCACCTGAATGAGATCCTACATCTAGATGTGGACGTTGTTAGTTCTTAATTAGAGAGATCTCTGCTCAAACAAGCAGCTTGAGGGCATCTTCAAAACATCTGTATAATTGGGCTTTAATTGCGAGCCCAGAGTAAACTCTCCAGCTCCATTTTATTAAGTGCCTGGTATTGCTCCACTGCCTGATTTTGCCGCCTCCCAGTCTAATTTTTATGGAATTTATGCCGTTTCTCCACATCCCCTCCATCCCTTTGCTCATGTCTTTTCATCACTTGTCTCCAATTTCCAAGTCCAGCCATGGGAACGTCATTATCTTGACTGCGCTTTGGGAGTGGCCCATCAAAGCCAGACCTTTCAACACATCTGGCTTGATTCTAACGGGTGCATTTTTTCCAGATAATACCCAAAAATTACTAAAGATAAACTGAATTGCATTGGGTTCGAAGCAATATATTATATTAAGTGCAAAAAATGTGACTCGTTTAAATTAATAGCAGCACTTTTTTGAGTGCAGCAGCTCTCCTATCCCTTACAGTTCCATAATCACCAACAAGCTACTCTGCTGTTGTACATGATTTTTTTCTGCCAGAGTGTAGCTCCTCTGATGAAGAACAATGCTTTTGCAATGGTTGATGCCATTCCCCTTGGGCTCTCACATCCATCTCTTTCATTTCCTTTGCCGGACAGTGATATTACGGCCTGTGGGTTCTACACTGTCCCCCCTCCATTAAATAGCTCATATTTCCCTGTGTTTGGAATTTGTGTGACAATCGTGCCAGCAGGCAGATTAATAATACATCAAGCGTATATCCGATGTCCCTCCCACCGCCTGCCCCGCGTTTTGTAGTTCAACTTGGAAATCTCTGTTAGTTGGCATTAATTAGCTTGCGATTTGCCTGCAAACGTCTTCACAGGCAGTTGTTCAGGCTGTACACTGACCAGCCATAACATTAAGACCTCGTCCAGACCTGGAAAACACCACAACCACAGCTCACAACTGACTGTTCACTTGCTGTCTAGTATATCTCTCCCCCCCGACAGTACCACTGTAATAAAACATCCACATAGTCAGTGCTCTTCACTTCTCCAGTGGTGTTAATGTTATGGCTGATAGTATATACTTGAAGGTAAGAGCTTGTTGCATGTTAAGCTTGGTGGACTGTTGTAGACAGTGTGTTACCACAGATTTACTCTGGCCTTCATATTGGAAAGGTTGCTATTATTTGGAGAATGGAGATGATTGGGGCATATCTGATTAAATTTTAAATAATAAAATCAATCTTTTAACACAAGACAAAAGAAAAAAGTATCATATGAGGCCACAACATCATGTTAGTTCACAATATACAATGTATAAGCACCAATGAATGTGTTAAGTGCGACGTCAAAGAGGCTCCAACCTTGGTACAGATGTTTCATGTCCTGCTGAAAACGTTCTCCATGCTCGTCACTCACCAAACCAAGATTTTCTAGAAAGAACTCTAGATAGGAACAGGAAGTGGATTTTCAGTCACATGCCACATTCCAGTTTTTGGTCTGAATCAAGCACCTTCTGAACTCCGTCCTTGTCTGCCTTAGACTTATGGCCCAGAAAGTTCTCAGAGCCACTTGGATGCATTACAGGGGAGATGGGCAATCTCTGGCTTAGGCTAATTAGACCGAATATCACACAATATATCATTAGCTTAAACAAATCAACTATATGTACTCAATACAGCATGAAAAACTCCAAACCCCACAGTAAATCATCAATGAGGAGAACGGCCTGTTGACTTGTGTAATCTGGTTTAGAAGAACCAAGCAGCGTGTTGTGTTTTTTTCCATCTCTCCCTCTTCTCCGGTGTTGTGCTATGTCGTCCCAGTGCCGTGCACTTTCTAATCTTCGCTACTTACAGCTTTAACTGTCTGACAGCAGATCTAATACTGTATAACACGTGTTAATCTGTCCAAAGCTGAAGAGTCATGGTTTTACTGAAGTGTTTGGCTCTGTCCATCACTCACTTTGTCTCTCTCATTCCTATTGGCTGATTGGCTCTCGTTGTGGCCCGGTGCATAATGGGAGCTGAGCCAGGGGCAAGTGCGTTGGAGGGGCCGTCTCCTGATTCTTGCATGAATAGGTATTTTATTTCCATCCATTCTCATCAGCCACTTCTCAAGCCACTTCTCACACTGCCATCCCTGTGTTCGGCATTTTCCTGAAGCGAATTAGAAAAAAAATGCGCATCTCTAATGTGCATCGATTTGCTCCAGTTTTGCATGCGATTCTGGGCATTTTTCCCTCAGGAATGGGCAATGCCAGCTCAATAGTGGTACTTTGTCTTACTCATTAGTTTTGCTTTATTTGTTGTTTGCTTTAAATTGTCTGTACAGATACAGGTTTGTAGCGTAAAATATATAAATACATAAATAAATCATTTCTAAACTAGACCACTAACTCATGGAACTTCATGGAAGTTTTGATTTAGTCCAGAAGTAACAGATAAAGGCCTAAAGGATGGTTTTATTTTTGTGAAATAAGACTATATCGCAACAATGGCCTTTCATCATATTTAAAACTATTAGAGAATACATTCAAGCTGCAGAGAATTGTTAATTTCTGGCCATTTTTATTTGAATTATTAATGATTTATTATTTTATACTTATGTTCGGTAGCTATAAACTTGATCTTCAAATGTGTATATTGAAAATAAAGATATATAAAATATATATATTCTATTCTAAATAGAACTGTGATTTAAAATCCACATTTTCAAACTTGTTTTAAATTCTATAAGGATTTTATTGTTATCGCCTTCGGGTTCTGATTTGATTGGGTTGTTTGATGTGTTATGACAGCATAAGAATGAAGCCGGAATTGCCTTATTCTTGTAACTCAGCATTGCTGTGCTCAGGAGCTTCATCCAGGGCGTCCATCCATCACATTTTCATCACTTCCCCATAATACACTCACACACACACACACACACACACACACACACACACACACACACACACACACACACACACACACACACACA
>JBBIGC010000039.1:6014241-6026195 GCA_037576955.1 Lepidarchus adonis
GTGTGTGTGTGTGTGTGTGCGTGCGTGCGTGCGTGTGTGCGTGCGTGCGTGCGTGCGTGCGTGTGTGTGTATGTATGTATGTATAATATATATATATATATATATATATACACTTTGGGGCAATAAGAGTATTTGGCAGCCAGTGATTCTGCAAGCTTAAAGCCTGTAATGTTCATCATAGGTTCACTATAACTATGAGAGACAGAATGTGCAAAAAAAATCCAAGAAATCACATTGTATGATTTTTACTTGCTTACTTACTTACTTACTTGTATGATTTTTAAAGAATTTGTTTCTATAATGGTGCAGAAAATAAGTGTTTGGTCAACAAAATTTCACTTCAATACTGTAATGTAACCTTGGTTGGTCAAACGTTTCCTGTAGGACTTCACCAGGTTTGCACACACTGTAGCTGCTATTTTAGCCCATTCTTCCAATCAGATCTTCTCTGGAGCTGTGATGTTTTGGGGCTGTCGCTGGGCAACACAGACTTTCTACTCCCTCCACAGATTCTCTATTGGATTGAGGTCCGGAGACTGGCTAGAACACTCCAGAACCTTGAAATGCTTTTTACGTAGCCACTCCTTCGTTGTCCGGCCGGTGTGTTTGGGATCATTGTCATGTTTCATCTTCAATGCTCTCACTGATGGAAGGAGGTTTTTGCCCAAAATCTCACAATACATGGCCCCATTCATTCTTTCCTTAATGCGGATCAATCGTCCTGTTCCCTTTGCAGAAAAGCAGCCCCAAACCATAATGTTTCCACCCCCATGCTTCACAGTGGGTATGGTGTTCTTGGGATGCAACTCAGCATTCTTCCACCTCCAAACACGGCGAATGGTGTTTATACCAAAGAGTTTCATTTTGGTCTCATCTGACCACATGACATTCGTCCAGTCCTCCTCTAGAACATCCAGTTTGTCTCTGTCAAACTTTAGACGGGCCTGGACATCTTGCTTAAGCAGGATTTTAATCCATGACAGCCTATTGTGTTACTAATACCTGTAGTAACCTTTGTTACTATGGTCCCAAGTGTCAAGTCAAGTCAATTTTATTTATACAGTGCTTTTTACAATTGATGTTGTCACAAGGCAGCTTTACAGAGATGATAGAATCCGGGTCTGAGCCCCAATGAGCCAAAGTGACAGTGGCAAGAAAAACTCCCTAAATATAGGAAGAAACCTTGAGAGGAACCAAGGCTCAGAAGGGGAACCCATCCTCCTCTGGTCGACACCGGAGAGCGATAAAAAGCTGTCTTTAGGTCATTGACCAGTTCTTCAGTGTAGTTCTGGGCTGTTTCCTCATGATTCCCAAGATCATTTGTACCCACGAGGAGAGAGATTGCATGGAGCCCCAGGTCGAGGGAGATTGTCAGTGATCTTGTATTTATTTTATTTCATAATAATTGCTCCATCTTTTCTCACCAAGCTGCTGCCTATTGTAGATCGGCTCATCCCAGTCTTGTGCAGGTGAACAGTCTTGTCCCTGGTGTCGTTAGACAGCTCTCTGGTCTTGGCCATGGTGGATGTTGGAGTCTGACTGTTTGAAGGTGTGAACAGGTTCCATTAATACAGGTAATGAGTGGAGGATAGAAGAGCTTCTTAAAGAAGAAGTAACAGGTCTGCAAGGGCCAGAATTCTTGCTTGTTTGTAGGAGCTAAATACTTATTTTCTGCATCATTATACAAATAAATGATTTAAAAATCACATATCACAAAAGTGAGTACACCCCTCACATTTTTGTAAATATTTCATTATATGATGGAAGAGCTGAAAGTAACTGCAGTGCATCCCTTCTGTTCTGTTCTTCGTTTCTTTTACAACAACAACATTACATTTATATTGCACCTTTCACATACCCAAGGTCGCTTTCCACAAAAAAGGGGAGATTAAGTGATGGGAGAGAAATATTCAATAAAGAGAGAAGTTTTAAGGTCTTTTCTGTGTAATGCTGTCCTGCCCTCTCACACACACTCTGCTCTGTGGGGTGTGTGCAGCAGGAGAAAGCTCAGCTGAGGAAAGAGCTGTGGCGGATAGAGGATGTGATGGCTGGCCTGAGCTCCAGCAAAGCCAACTACAAAGTGACCATCGACTCTGTGCAGAATCCAGGTGAGCGTGGGGCCATGCCCGCCATCACCCCCACGCACTGGAGGCGCAGCAGAGGTACCAAGACTATCTTCACCATCCACCACTGCTTCACACCTTCACATGATTTAGTTTTCTGGTAACTGTGTGTGTGTATGTGTGTGTGTATGTGTGTGTATGTGTGTGTGTGTGACCCAGAGAGGAAACTTGTGCCTTCAGCGTTGTCTCCATCCGTGCCTTCTTTCTCAGTGGTGGAGCTGAAAGGAGCTCAGGCCAGCCCACACCTCAGCCCAGCACAGTCCAGCTCACAACCCTTCCACATCTCTCAAGCCCTTCACAAGCCAAAATGGGTGCGGGACATGGATATTATATAATTACATAATGAATTAAGTGGACCTCTAATTCTTCAATGATTTTCAGCCCTGTGTTAACAGGTTTAAGTTTGTACTTTTTACTTTTTTGTCTATTTTAATGATACCTAATGATGAAAATGTGTTTAAAGTTGAATCTGTATCTTTAATTTAGGTTTTCATTGGGTGGCAAATGAGAAAAGACTAAAGAATTAAAAAAATTCATGGCATATCCTCAGTACTGAGAAACCGCACATTCAGCTGTTGATACTGTTGTAGTGACGAGATGCTAAGTTGGTACATTTACCTTTAAGGCTGAAGAAGATGCCCCTCCCAGACCTCCGCTACCCCACCTCTACAGTCCAGATGAGCATCCCCCAGCAGTGCCACCCCTGCCCAGGGAGACCTCCGTTATCCGTCACACATCTGTCCGTGGCCTCAAACGTCAGTCCGATGAACGCAAGCGGGACAGAGAGATCGGACACTTCCCTAATGGGGACAACAAGGTAAGTAGTGAGTCCAACCAGAAACAAATAAGAAATATTCATTTTCAGTATTAAATTGTTTTAATACTTTGCATTCAGGTGGAACTCAGGACGTTTCTCAGTGAGCCTGAGCTGTTGGGAGTTGGAGGGCAAATGGGAGGTTCGGGCCATGAGGGGGGCTACCAGACATTACCCAGCAGAGGTAAGCAACCACTTGGGAAACAAGTTGCAGATTATGATGGACATCTTTAGGATTAGATTGATGGGGTAGATCTTCATGAGAGATTTTGCTTTCAATATACAATCTAGTAGATTTGGTTAAAAAGGTTCTTCTGCTGCAACTCTTCACTAGGTGTGGCAGGCTCTTCTTCCAGGCTCAATCAGTCCACAGGTATCTCATCATACGTCACCCTCAGAAGAGGAGCCACCATGTCAAGCTTAAAGGTAAGCAAGGAAGGAAAACACCAAAATTATGACTACAAAACTAAAAAAAAAAAATAATGCACAAAAATAGCTTGTCCGGGTCAAGCTGTTCACACCTGACAACCTTTCACACAAATAAATAGGCAATTTAGAGTAGTCAGTCAATCTAAAACACAAGCCTTGACAATATTCATTCTGCACTGAAGTGGTGGTCAGTTTAACTGTGCAAAAGGAGCCAACCAATCAGGCAAACCGATTAAAACTGGAGCATTTATGGGACCTCCTGCTCATCTATCTTCAGACTAGTTTGACTTCCACAGACCACCTCATCATGCTCCTTGTGCTGCCCAACTCATGGCCAAAAAAGTTATAGAGCTTAACCTATTACTTTTCAATTTCACCGTCTCTTATATCTTCTTCTTCTTGTTGTTGCTATTCGTTGAACCAGAGGAGGATGGGTTCCCCTTCCGAGTTTTGGTCCCTCCTGATGTTTCTTCATCCAGCTGAGGGAGTTTTTCCTTCCCTCTGTTGCCCTTAGCTTCCTCATTAGGGTCTTGGACCCAGATTTTGTAAAGTTGCTTTGTGAAAAGCACTATATAAATAAATTTGAATTAAATAGAATTTATAAACAGCAGCAAACACAAATGAGATAGTTATAGATGGATGGAACGCACAAATGCCATCCCAAGACTGCACCATTCCTTCTGCACCTTCGGGGCATTTGTCCTTCAGCCAGCGCTGCAGAAATGCCGCAGCAAGTGATAAAGCATCGTTTGGAGCTGCATCACTATCCTTGTTCCTTTTTTTACTGACAGGACAGACCAAAGAGTGCCTTGGAGAGGCTGTACTCGGGCGAGCATGTGCAGCAGCGGGGCCGGATGAGTGCTGAGGAGCAGCTGGAGAGGATGAAGCGACATCAGAAGGCTCTGGTGCGAGAGCGCAAGCGCACCCTCAGCCAGGGCGAGCGGCAGGCCTCTTCCTCCCGCTCTGGCTCTTCTTCCTCGCGCCCCGTCTCTGCCGACCTGGGATCAGTACGTTAGAGCACAGCCTATGTCACACACACACTTCCTCTCTGGGCGCACGAGCACACTCCCATTACGGGCACGGTTTTAGCTATCAGGCGATTGGTGGAACTGGTTTACTGAAGTAGTGGCTACTGTAGGTGTGTAGGGTTTGATGGGAAGTGTCAGTCGGAGGTGAGAGATGGTACTTAATGTATTAAGAAGGTCTAAGCTGTAGAGCATTAAAGATGGACTTGTGAATGTGGAAAGAAAGAGCTTTCACCATCTATGCAATGGTCTCCTACACACAGGGTTTAACCTATTGCCTTGCTTTTTACCATTGAATGTCCCACAAATGTTAAATGTATAGCAAAAAAATGAACGTCAATGGATGACATGTTTATATAAAGACATTGATCATTGTAATGAACTCACTGTAATATCATTCATGTCATAATGACTAATGGTGCCACTAATGCCATGTGGTCCTTTACGTGTCCTTATCTGAGCTACACAAATCATGATTGTGCGGTTGTTAGCAGAGGCTCACAGAATGGGGTCTGAATTACTTTGATTTGTTTGGAGGATTCGCCCAACACTAATCCAGGCTCAGCTTTTTAGCAATGCTAACCCAACGCTGGGGAAAGGAAAGGGCTAACCCTACTAAAAGGGGTTTTCTCTTGCATCGCTGTGCCTCAGTGTACGTTGCAGGAAATTCAGGTTCCAGGTGCTTCTGCCCAGGCATCATTGTGCTTTTATGTAGGAAGCTTGATCCATTTATCTCATTAATTATTTTTTCCACCATAATAATAATACAAATAATGTAAATAATAATTGCTGGCATCTTAATTGCTCCCGAGGCGCTTAAAATCACAATTTATCAACTAATTTCTTTCATTTTGAATATTACGCATTACTAATCTTCTCCTTGCCTTTTCACAAGCAAGCTGGTTACTTTTTTTCGGTCAAATGTCTTGGCCTTATGTTTTTTGTTGTTTTTTTTTCCACCTAAAGTGTCCTTATTTTTCAAACGTGTACTTGCACTATAAAAACTGGACGAAGCGTGTGGGGAATGACAGAACAATAGATCTCTGTAAAACTGTGAGTGCTTTGGCAGTGCATGTCATTCACACCTATGTATAGCAGTGTATTATGCAACTATACATATCATTTTTTGAGCTACTCACCTGAATGTGTCGCTTGTCTCATCATTTGGGGTGTGGTCATAATACGACAGCTAATTGTAGCATAATCTGCCAATGGAGCATCCGCTCCTCTTTCTTCGATATTTTTGATGTAGATGTTTGCACGGAATAAATAAACACTTTGCTAATAAATAAACATGGTGTTCTTTTTCATTGCCCAGAGGTTATTAATATGCATACGTGCCATGATTTATGTAGGGTGCAGAGCACAATGATGCCTGGGAATTAAGAATGGTTTGAAGAGGCTTAGGGGATTCACCAGCCTCCAAATCTCTGTAGCAGCGATACTCTTTCTGATTTGCCAGTACAGACGTATTAAATGCTGGAGGGAGAACAGGAAGGTCTGGTTTCAGCACCTTCACTGGATTTGCTAGTGGTTTATCTTTCAGGATGATTCTAAACAGAATATGCCAAGTTATTGAGCTGCGCAAATTGTCCATTTATGTACAATGTACATCTTTTTTTGTTTGCGCTATTGCATTTTTTGCTCCAAAGCTATTGACATTGAGACAAGAGGATGTTGTTTAAACCATTTCCCCAAAAGGGATGGTTTAGTGCATCTGTGTTTATGTGTTCTGATTTGTTAGTTAAACTATTTGTCCTGTGCACACATGCACCTGGCTCACATAAGAATGCCTCGATTTGTCCTAGTGCTCCACTGTGTATTGAACCCAAATACCTGACTGTCCTTTGCCTCTTAGGCTAAAGTGTTTACACAGCCTGGGCTGACTGCTTCAGTGTGAGTCAGCCTGCTTTGGACCTGCAGAAGCCCTCGTGAAGCTGCTCGTTTCCCATATATATTTAGTCCTGGGCCGTGTCCATGTAATGAGTATCTCTGGGATATACAAGCGCCTCTGAACCAGTCACGTTGTTCCCATTCGATGCATGCAAAGCCTCTGAGTGCTCTGTGTGTGTGTGTGTGTTGTGCCTTCAGTGGAGGCGCGAGCAGGAGTTTGATTTGCAGCTGCTGGAGCGGGCCGTGCAGGGCGAGGAGACGCCGCCCGAGCACAAAGAGAGACAGCGCTCACGCTCAGACGAGTGGCTAACCTTGCACTCCAACCCTCTCAGAGAGCTCGACCTGGAGCCCCTCGATTACCAGCTGGACCTCTCCAAAGAGGTACTGATCCTCCAGGGTCTGGCATTATACACCAATCAGCCATAGGATACTAAACATTGATGCTGACTCGGATATAATGTTATAGCTGATTATATATATATATATATATATTGTCATGCCCCACTTGGCTCAGAGCGGAGATTACATACATGGGAGTCCACACTGATTGTTGTATTTAACAAAACATATTTATTATTAAAATTGTGCAAGTTAAAAGCTTAAAAGGCTGCGACAAAGGAGCAGAGAGCAAAGAAAGGCAAGAGAGAGTGTGAGAGTCGAATCAGCCATCCGTCACAATATATATATATATATATATATATACACACACACTGATCAGCCATATTGATTAGGCCCCAGATTGTGGTGCGATGTGTTCTGACCCGTTTCTATCAGAGCCAACATTAACATTTTTTACAACAGGAGCTCCTCTTTGGGATCCCACTCCCCATGTTCATCAGTCAGCCTTGGGTACCTGTAACACTCCACATAACCTGCCATTTTGGAGATACTCTAGTCCTTGCGCTCCTGATTCCAGCCCATCAACTTCAACAACTGAATGTTTACTTGCTGCCTAATATTTTTTAATAATAGCTTTTTGTGAAAGGAATAGTCTGGTGTTTTTCCTCATGTTGCTTCATAATTCGCTTGCAGTAGAAGCCGGTGGACACCTCTCTTGAGATGTTTAATTCCCTCCATATCTAAAACACCTGATTTGAATAATCAAAGCCTATTTGGGTACTTTGTATATTTTCTGTTATTATTTCAATAGGGTTTCACTCGTGGTCTAGAGGGTCTTAGGACGTTAACCTTGGAAGGTTGTAGTTTTGCTCCCTCTATTATGCCAAAATGTTGGTGACTTAGGTTGTATGTGCTCTTCCTTTATCCCTCCATGGCTGTGTAGCTGTCTAAGCCCGAGAAGGTGGCCATCCCTGAACGCTACGTGGACTTTGAACCAGAGGAGCCGCTCAGTCCTCAGGAGATGGAGGCTCGCCACCGCAAAGTAGAGCGCATAAAGAACATCTTGGCCAAGTCTAGGTAAATTCCTTCTGGCTTTTAGATGTATGGTCCTTCTGGAATGGAACCTTGTCCTCAAACGTGCTCATTTGTCGAGTCGAAAAAATTAAAACAGTTCTATTGCTTTGCTTTGCCTATTTACTAGTGTGTTTTTCTGTGTTAGTGTCCAGAATTTGCCTCTGGCTGTAACTGTGGATAAGCCAGTGCTATCAGACCTGGACTCCACTCTTCACGAGCAAGAAAGGATCATCACTATGTCATATGCACTGGCCTCTGAGGCCTCGCTGAAGAGCAAGCAGGTGGCAGGTAACTATCCTTCATACCTTGCTTTACAACACTGCTCCACTCACTGGGAGTGTCCACTTGCACTGATGTGCTGCATTTGCACGTGTTCTGTTCACATTTGACATCTTCACTTAATGGAAGGATTTCTTGCTGCAGACACGCAGCTGTAGCTCTCAGCAATGCTCAGCTCTGAAGTGCCCTTACTCAACCCAGTCAACGCTCTACTGTCAGTTATTCTTCCTTTACTCCTGCTGCTTCACCCCTTTTCAAAGGACTATCTAGAGATTCAGCATCGAATATATCATTAAGGCTCAAATCGTTAGACTTTTCCATAGTTTAGATAGATCATGAATAATAAGGGCGAAATCCTTCAAAAATGATTTGCTGAAATGTATGTTCAGAGACGCCTTCTTCCACCGTATTACCATCCACTATTTCAGGGATGGGCAACTCTGGTCCTGGAGGATCAATGTCCTGCGCAGTTTGGTAGTTTCCCTCCACACTCATTATAATTTGAGTCCAACCAGGTGTGTTTGAACAGAATAACTGTACACACTCCTGTACTAGATCACTGATTATAGCTGCTCTATTTGTGGATGGGATACAGATGTGTGATGGGGTATGTTCACAATAACAAACAGTCAATTGCACTTTAATTACACAACTATAGACCCGCTCACTCCCGAGAAGCCCTCAGAGACAGAGCGGTGATGAGGAAGGAGCTGGGTTTATCATAACTGCCCATTATTCCTTATTAGGTGGGATGTGATGAACAAATCAGCCTGCTAATTGTGAGCCATGTCAAACCTCTCATGCCTTGAGGTGTCTCTTGATGAGGCCATTTTTTTCCCGAGCTGATCAATAGCAGAGCTGTGGATGTGGCAGGCCTCCTTTCTGTCCACGTCCTGTGGCTGCGCTTTGAACATGTTTCTGAACTGGCATATAAAAGAGCGCCAGTGCACTTTCTCATCTTCCCTATCTTCACTTTACCGCGCCTCACTGCCCTCCCCTCTTCCACGCTAAACTTCAGAAGAACAGCCAGCGTTCGTCTCGCCCTCAGTCGCTGGCTTTCGTGGCGCGTCTCCTCTGACGTGAATCAGGCCCTAATGGAGCCCGGTCAACACTCATCAGTGTGTTTGCACTAGAGCGAGATGTCTGGGTGGATTACACGAGCGATCTTGCACGTGGAGAAGAGCATGGCTACCTGACCCGAACCTGACGGGCGCCGACGGGTCGGGTTCGGACAAATATTTCACAGTGGTTACTCGGGTTCGGGTCAGGTCACGTCAGCATAAAAACTTTTGATCATTAAAATAGTAAAGGCTACTACAAAGTGAAGCTCCAAAATGATGATGTAATTATCAAAGTATTTGTTAATAAAACAAATACAATCCTTTTTAACGGTAATTAAAGTAGGACGTATGCTACGTTTGCTTTTTCCCTGTACATGAGGATTTGTTTGCATTGCCATGACAATGTAGCCATGACAACGTAGCCATGACAACGTTTCATTCAGTAGCTGAAACCAAAGCTGAAGCATCATGGGAGACATACAAAATAAATAGTTATCGGGAGAATTCAAAACAACAGAATATGAAGGAAAGTTTACTTGTTAGTTTGTTTAAAGAGAGAATCATTATAATCACTCAGCAGCGGCTGTTTCAGCCCAACATTAAACTCCAGTCGGGTTCGGACAGAAAAAAGGGCGGTGAGTGCTGCTCTACTGCTTCGATGGAGGGTGAATAAACTACCTTGATCAACGAAATGATCTTGAATCCCAAGTTGGAGCCAGTTGTGATTTTATTTTGCTATATAGAGCGTATTCGAGTGGAATGTTCTGTGTGAAGTTTGCCGGAGGTTCGCTGCAGTAGGAACCCGTTGCATCACTAATACTACTGTGTCGTCGTCTCTGCTCTTCTTTAGCTTCTCCGCAGGTTAACAGTCCCACAATGCTCCCTCCACCACCACCGCCTCCTCCTCTTCCTCCTCCCACTGCTGTGCCAGCTGTCTCCTCCTCTCAACCGCCTCCCCCTCCCCTAAGCAATGGATTTCACTACACCTTTGTCTAATCAAAGCAAACAAAAGTAAGGACTAACCCACTAACCGTTTAGCACGCTTCTGCTAATTGTTCCCTGCGTGCGTTGGCACATTGTGTACTATGTGCTGCATGATCATGGCTTTGCAAAGCATCTTTGCATGGGATGACTGAAGTGGCCCCCTGCAGCCAGCTGCCTCCACATCTGGAGGAGGAAAAGTGTGTGAATTGTCTGCAAATTACCTTTTGTGAGCACACCAGGCAGCAGCGCAGCAAGAAGGTTGAAGCGGCCTAAACAAACACTGCCTTTTGTGAATTGTGCAGTAATTAACAAAGGGCTGGGGGCACCTTTTCGCTTCCGCACCTTATTCTCACTTTTCTCACAGCTGCGCTGCCAAACGGTGTTTACTTTGCCATCTGTAGAGCTAGCAAGCTCATAAAGATGTGATAGGTGTTACTGTCTAAGCTGTATGATACAATACAGTACAGACAGTGTTGCTTTTTTGTAATCGAGCATGATTCCCAAGTAGAGGTGGGCGATATGGCAAAAATATCACATCACAATACTCTTGAGAGATTTTCCCAGTGCCCAAAATGTTGTGATTTGTGAAGTCAATACAAAATTATCATAATATAATTAGTAGAAAATATTTTTATTCAGTGTTCCACACACCACAGTACAACCAGTTTA
This sequence comes from Lepidarchus adonis, assembly GCA_037576955.1. NCBI lineage: Eukaryota > Metazoa > Chordata > Actinopteri > Characiformes > Lepidarchidae > Lepidarchus > Lepidarchus adonis. The sequence continues at coordinate 6,024,932 of JBBIGC010000039.1, forward strand.
CTTAATAAGATTAGTAATGAGCTCTTTGAGGTTCCACAGTGTTTATAAGTACAGAATATATCAACATATGATGAGAAAATCATAGAGTGGCCTCGATATATCATGAAAATGATATTGTCATATTGCCCAGGTCTATTTGTAAGAGCAACCTCCACACTGTCATATAGCCCCCCTGTTGACTTGTTACCTCCCAATCTGAATAGCAATAATCATGGTCTGTTTATCTGTTTTTATAGTTGTAAATGATCTGTAATGAACTGCGCTTGCCAACAAAATATATTTGCCAAATTATTCAGCCAGCTTCTATAATCTTTCACCCCTTAAAATTGCAAAATGCGCTTTTGCAGAATGAAATCACTGTCTGCACGTCTTGTCCCTATGTGGCTGCAACCGTTTGTGATATGTGAGCATGTGTGTATTGGTTATAACTTACAAAAAACTTCACTCAATGAAATTTTTCACTCAAACCTTTCCCCCCATTGTGACATGCTGCACAGAGAGAGGGAGAGTGGAGAATGTTTACCTGTCAACTATGTAATAAGGTATAATGTTCTGCCAAACCCCATTCACAGCTGACATGTCCATGTCCATAGGTTTTATGATGGAACCATCTGACTCATTTTATCTCCCCTGTGGGGCAGCCCAGGTGGGGTGCTGATCTAAAGAACTGCCCACTGTTGCTTTTTGGTCACTTTTTGCAAACAAGAGCATCACAACACCTGGAAGTGTTCAGATGCCCAAGTGGAACCCAGAAAAAAACATTTAAAAAGTCCACAGAGGCCTATTTGTGCCCATGCAGAACCCACTTGAGCTTGTCTAAATAAAACACAGCTATCGTACTGGTTATTCCATATGGGCGCTAGCAACAGCCCATGAATTTACTCATGCTAAGCCATTGTCCAGCTGGAACCCAGGTAAATCCCACATGGGCATTTGGATGGGTAGCTTCTGCAGTTACAGCTGGATGATCACAGACCTTGTGATGTACCGTATATCTTCTAATAATAGCCTGTTTCTTTTAGTCGCCCGTTTCCATTAAACGCCAGGATCGAAAGATGTAAAAATAGAAATAAACGCTGGTCTCCAATAGCAAACGCGTTCTCTTGTAAATGGCGATCTGAAATGACCCACTGCGATTTCCGTACACCAAAACAAACTCTAGCTCCGCCCCTTTTCCCCCAGCGCTGCCAGAAGCAAATGAGAATGAGACTAGCTTTATTGCCCAGAGATTGGACATTAAAAAGACAAATTTTAAGATGGGGCA
>JBBIGC010000039.1:6041149-6056808 GCA_037576955.1 Lepidarchus adonis
TATCTATCTATCTATCTATCTATCTATCTATCTATCTATCTATCTATCTATCTATCTATCTATCTATCTATCATTTTACACTTTTTCAGTTCAATTTAACCAGTTTGTGCATCTCTTCTTCAAAAGCTTCCAAAATTAACAAACTCTTCTGAAGAAATGCAATGACACCTTTAGAAAACACAGTTAAACTTCGCTTTCTTTGCCTTCCTCCTCCTCCTCCTCCTCCTCCTCCTCAGAAACTGTGTCCAGTCAGTTAAGAATACGCCGGTGTCTAATAATACACACTTGTCTTAAGTGAGAGGGGCTGTGAAAAACAATCCCCGGCTCGGCTCGTCCCTCTGTTGGGCTAAAGCTGATCCAGTAATGGCATTTTGTTTTGAACAGTTGCTGTTTAGCCGCGAGTAGAAGTTCCCCTCATAAGGTAAGGTGCCACCGGAGCCCAACGCTAAGTCCAAATGGCACGTTTATAATTAGACTGCCCATTCAGCACATTGTCCTGACTGCTATACACGGGTGTACTGCACTGTCTGAGTCTTCAATAGAGATACTTCATTCACTGGCACACACACACACACACACACACACACACACACACACACACACACACACACACAGAGAGAGAGAGCCACAAGTCGGCATTTTTCAAATTACATAAATCATTAAAAAAAGCACACTTTTACCACAGAAAACACAGATGTGTATTTAAAATCAATTAAAAAAAAAAAACAAAAATGCAAAGTCTCGGTTGAACGGAAGTGGCCTCGCGCCGAAATCTACACATTAAAAGTAAAGAGCTACTTTTCTAATATTACTCCACTCTCGTCTTTAAAACGGTGAAACACCACAGCGCATATTTTCTAGAACTTTCCCCCTTTCAAACCCCCAGCTTCAGCGTCACCCACTCTCCTCAGAGTGAAAAACGTTTAACAATGTGGCTAATTTCCCCTCCTGACCAATGTGCGCGCGCACGCGCGTGTGTTTTCTCGCAGGTCGTCGGCGCGTGGGTTTGGGAGGAGTCTGTGTCCGCGCGGCAGCATCGCGTTTCTCCCGGACAGGATCCCGAGCCGGAGCCGGAGCCGCCGCCGCGTCGCCCGCTACCAGTAAGTGCAGCGATGCGGACTCTTCTCTTAAACTCTGCTCCTCGTTTTTCCGGAGAACCGTGTGCTCCAGTATAAACACCTCCGCCGCTGAAAACTTTCACTCGCTTTCACGCTCTCACTCTCACCCCATCACCCTCGGGATGTTGCTCTCAGCTCATCGCGCTCACGCGCCTCTGGGTCGTGACCTTGTCACGTGACCTGGTTGGAATATGAAATATGTGTTTATATTTATTTTCTTTTGTGTATTTAATTAGGGGCGGGAGCTGCGTTTACGGCGCGCGCACTGTTTCACATTTCTCCGGAAGTATATTTCTTTAAGTAAATTTGCTGCCAGAATGTGAAATATTGTCAGAACAGTAATAAGCCAGTGTAGTTTAAAAACTCCCGTGTTGTTTGTCAGTCTGTCTGTCCACTGTAAATGAAATGAATATGGAAGATTCTCCTGACACATCGAACGCATTATCAGCCTTGAAATCTGGCCAGTAAATGGACTTTAAATAATTCTCTTTCATTCAGAGGTGTCTTGTCAGTCCTTTCTTTTATTGCACCCTGTTCAAATCTCAGACTTTCACTAGCAGTGTGAAAACTCCTTTTTCTTCGCCTGCTTTTTAAAATCCTTGCAGTTTTTATACTTATAGCAATTTTTTATTGCATGAATAATTTGAATTAACCGAATTTTTATTTTTATTTAATTTATTATTTCATTTATTATGCTTTTGAATAGCTTTAATCCTAAAAAAAACATGACTTACAGAATAGTGGAATTTCTACATCCTGTAATGACTTTATCCGTGGATAATATCCTTACCAATCTGAATTCCCTGCCATCAAAATTATATTATTTCTAGGAGTATGAATAGGAGCCCTGCTCTTCCTGCAGTAGTAGCATTCTTTACTAAAAATAGCAGATATATATTTTTGCTTTAAACGTAGAATCAGTTTCAAATAAAAGCAGATCTTTTTAAAATTGTGGATATTATTCGATGTGTGTGTATTATACTGGCATATGCTACAACAGTGTATCATGCATAAAGCATGATGGGCAGATGCAGCGGAGGGATGCGGCAGGTTCAGGAAACTCCGGTGTGACTCCGTGTTGCATCGGGTGAGATCAGAACAGTGCCAGCAGTATCCTAATGATAAACACCAGCGCAGGTAAACAACAGCAGGTCTGTAAAGGTAAAGCGCGCGCCAGCCGTAGGGGAGGAAAGCTGGGAGAGCAGCAGCACATGTTGTGACATCTGTCTTTAAGCGTTAGCTAATTTGCTGTGGAATATTTCAACAATGATCAAAACCGATGGCAACATGTTCATTAGGAGGCTGTTTTTTTTTTTTTCTCCTTCACCTCCTTCTTTTGTGGTGCAGCATCTCAAGTTTCTGAAGTTTTTTGGCCCACTTTTTATTTCCCGCTGACTTTTCACGCCATTAATTAGTAACGTGGAGAAGAAGGTGACATCGGCCATGTTTAAGGACCCCACTCACTCTCGTCTCAGTTTATTGTGTAGAAAGTGAGGAAGCCATCGTTTTAGGTGCACAACGTCCTGTGGGGAATTAATCGCACCCTGCGTCAGGGATGTCGAACATATGGATTGAGGAAATCAAAGTCGTAATTCCAGTGACAATAAAACGTCAGATAACGAATGAAAAGACTTTTGCTTGTTATTGAAGCTTTAGCTTCAGGGCTTAAGTATTTCTTTTCCCCTCTGTAAGTTGAAATTAGGCAGCCTGTACTTATCTATGGCTTAAAAACACACCCAAATTGCAGTCTTGCTCCTGAAGAACAAAAAAAAGAGATAGAGAGAGAGAGAGAGAGAGAGAGAGAGAGACTGAGGCTGAGAGCTTGTAACGCAGCAGTGCAGCTTGGCACAGTCTGCACTAAAACTGATTGTTCCTTTTTAAGAGATTTCATTGTTTTTTTGTTTTTTTGTTTGTCTGCTTTGGTCTTTACTCAAGAACAGGCCTTTGATTTCTCTGGCTCTCTTCAGAGGACGAAGAGTGCATCCTTTTGGCCAGTACTAGAAAAAGCTTGTGCACCTGTGGCCCACAGCAGCAACAAGGAGCTGCTGAAAGAAAAGCTTTGCGCTCTGATTTGACCCAAGAGCAGCGCAGCGCAGCCCCCCTCCCTGCTCCCCTCCCTCAATATTAGCCATGTTACAGAATGTGCCAGTGTAAAAATAGAGCCCTTCTTTGCATTTGTCACATGAAAACACATCATCATTCGGAGTGTCAGCTAGATCTTTCTGTCTGTGAATAAGTGGAACTAGATGTAGGCAAACAAATACGCCTTTCATATTCAAGACACTGTAGCTGCAAGGAGAGAGTATTGTAGTTTCCCTCTCGCCCTTCCGCTCCGACTCTTAACACACATGCAGAACGAACTGAAAGGGTCTCCTGGGCTATGAGCTTCTGCACGCAGGTCCTGTCTCTACAGGAGTTGTAATCAGCACTATCAGGTGTAAGCTGTGGTGTAGCACATTGTTTTATGAATCAGAGGAAGATTTCTGTGGTGCATATGAAGATCGTGGGGCCATTTCCATATCAAAGCGGCACAGTGTGTGGAGGCTGGCAGTAATTAAAATGCAGTGGTTTGGAGCCTTGTTCACTCTGTCTGTCTCTCTCTCTCTCTCTCTCTCTCTCTCTCTCTCTCTCTCTCTCTCTCTCTCTTTCTGACTCTCTCTCACACACACACACTCACACACACACACACACGTATGCACACACGCACACACACACATACATACACACACACACACACACACACACACACACGTATGCACGCACGCACGCACACACACACACACATACGCACACACATACACACACACACACACACACTAACACGCACACACATGCACTCACACACATGCACACACACGCACACACATGCACTCACACACATGCACACACATGCACGCACACGAACACACACACAGTAACACGCACGCGCACACACACAAACGCACACACACACACGCGCACGCACACACCCACATGCACGCACACACATGCACAGACACTCTCACACACACACACACACTCACTCAGAGGCGGAGGACTTGCTGGGAGAGAGCAGGCGAGCAGAGAGCGGTGCGCAGGCGGTCGGCTGCCGCATGCGTCTCCAAATGCACTTATAATTTTGTACAAATGTTTATGCCAGTTCGTGCTCTTTTGCGGAGAGCTTGTCCCACAGCCAAACCATTTCAAGACAAAGTTAGTTTGCTTTTTCCTACCCTTCTTGTTGTGGCCTCCCGTCTCGCTCTGCACTCTCTCCAGCTGCTCCCAAAACGCACGTGTTTAACCTTTAATTGGTGCATGAATAAATCATGCGAACCCTTCTTTTGATATGAAACCTGAGGTTATGACTGAGGCTCCGTCTCCTTTAATTGTTGACACTTTGATAGTGTAACTGTACGTGTGTGTTTGCCTGGATCCCCCCCCCCCCAACTCATGCTCCCTGCTTCGCTCGACTCGTTTAATAGCAAACGTTCCTGAATCGTTTGGACATAGTTAACAGTTTATTACAGGGATGGAGTTGAGTCTTTTGTAAGCTCAGCCTCTGAAGAGATCTCCTTCCTCCTCAAATGCGTCCTGACGGAGTGTGAAGTGAGATTCCAGCAGTAATATCGCTCATAAAGCAATGCAACACAGCTCTGGGTTCAAACTGTTCCTGTCATCTGTTCAGGCTGAATATTACAGGCTGGACCGTCCTAATATCTGTTGATAGATGGAGGTGTTTGTTGAAGGATTTTTTTCCCATAGTGAGAATAAAGCTTATTTCAGAAGTTGTTCTGCCATCATTACGTCCAAGATATGAAGAATGAACAGGCTTGACGTATCTTAGGAATGTCTAATAGTAATTGGTGCAATATTCTATATACACTCTCCACATGCTTATCTTAATGAGAGTCTTCACAGTCATGATCTGGAGTTGAAATTCTATTTCCTTATATTTTTCAAATGATTATTGTATATTAAATAAAGACAATATTAAAAATGTTCACGTTTTATATTCACTTGTAAGTGGCAGCTGTCAGATGGTATAGATAACATGGAAAAGCTTTGTGGTAAGAGCTGTAATACAATAATGTGTTTTGACAAAAATATATATAAGAAATATATATATCGACATCAGTCATAATGTCATAATGTGTGTTTTTTATATCTGGAACAGACAAAAAGAACAATTTAAAAATTGTATTTTAATGAGACTGAACTGTACTACATTAAATTAAATTAAAATACAAATCATTCTCTGTTTATGATGAAGCATGTAGTTCTTTGAGTACTAACAATATGCACTGAAAAGTATATTGAAACATATTTTGGCATAATTTATCGCAATAATTATAAATTCTGTCTTATAACAAAGATCTAATCCATAATAACTCTGTAAACATATGACGACATGTATAGATCAGTGGATCTGAGATTAGAACCCATTCCCGTTTAATCTGATACTAGTAAAAATGTATTTTAAAAATGCATCTAGTATAAAATAACGTTTGCACGTGAATGTAACGCTAGCAGCTCCAGCAGTACGTCACTGTGTGTGTGTGCGCCTGTGTGTGCACGCTCGTGTTTGTGTCATCTCCACTTATTGCAAATCTGTCACAAATTGATAGATCACTAACTTTACAAGGAGCCAGTTAGGGGTCGGTAATTAATCTATCAGGATGTGGCACTACTGATTTACAAGGCAACACTATTGCACTGAAATTAGTCATGGATTCATGATGGACAGCCTAGTCCCGCTAGCCTTGCCGTTAGTTTCTGCTATGAAATGTACAGTTAAGACCCGCAGCTCTATTTTAAATGTTGCTCTATTTTTGTGTACATGCCTTTTATTATAAATTTTGTGTTCTGGACTAATGCATTTTTAATTTATTAGCTGATGAGCCAGTATTTTCCATAAACACACTGTATGTGCAGTTTCAAAGTAATATCCTCACAAGTAAACATTTCCATTAAGACAAAGGACAGTTTGTCTGCAGATATATTGTGATGCCGGTCTGTTCCTATTGAAACTGCAAAATGGCAATCTGCACCAGTCTGGGACATTATATGGAAAAATTGGAGGATATTATGCCAAAATCACATTAACCACAGTTTTCTTGTGTGGAAACTCAGGATGTATAATGCCAAAAAGAAATTAAAGTGACAAAAGAGGGTGGAAAAGGGAGGGTGGAATTCTGTGGCTGTAGTTCTGACAGTAGTTAAGCTGAAATAGCTCTGGTCTTCCAAAACCAGCTCTTTTGTTTCCTTATTCCATGATTATTTACACTGACTCGCAGTTTTTACAGGGTTTTGCTTTCAGTGTGTGTGCGTCATGAGAAAATGGCTTCAACAGACCCAACCACAAGTGCTGCTCTCTCTCTCTCTCTCTCTCTCTCTCTCTCTCTCTCTCTACTTTATTCTTTGTTCTGAAATAACCAGTGAAAGTGTCTCTCTCTTGACCACTGGTGGATGCTGACATTACATTTCTTCTCAGTAGAAAACAGGCAGATGTTTTGGAGAGAAAGCACTTGTCTGCACTTACAGAGGTAACTTTGATGGAGACGTTGGTGCTGATGGAGAACGATGTCATGTGAGATTAGCATGTCTTCTTGTGGGGCTTCACAAATAACAATATCAGCCTTATTTCAAAGTTTGGAAGTGGAAGTGGCACTGTCTTTGATGTGGACCATGTGAACATCTACCCAGGGTGTGTAAAACCACTAAACACACCACTGTTAGAGTCAAGGCACCACAGAGATGCAGGACACCAAACACACGTGGGCTCTTGACTGATATTGCTTTGCTTTCAACACCAAAACCTCTCCCCCCCCTAAAAAAAACAACAAAAAACCTCTCCCCCTCTCTGGTTTTACCAGCACATTTGAAAGTGAAAAAGTCATGATGGAAAAAATGAACATTTTCACATTGGAGTAGAGAATGGAAAACAACTGAATTAAAACGTTTCATTCGTTTTTCAGACCACCTCTTTAAAAGGGGAGGTTTATCATTTCAGGTGCTTGTTTTTCCTTTCAGTAGACACTGTACTGTAGAACCACTGAACGGCCACCGAGCAAGAGAGCTTTAAGTGCATAATCTGTTTTTTTCGAAATGGAAAAAGTCTGTTGAAATAATGGAGGAAACTTTGTGGTTTTGCCTCCCGTACATTCCCCGAGAGCCTCTTTGACAGCCTTAAAGGATAGCCACACTGGCACACGCCGGACACCCACATACAGCATGCACAGTGTAAGTCACTCCACTAAGCTAAGTGTACAGGAACATATAAACTCCAGAGAGAGCTGGAAGAGAGTGATGGGGGTGTTTAGGGGGGCTCTTGGCAGACTCCCTGGCTGTTTTCCACTGTGCGAGTTGTCCTGTCACAGTCCGTCACTGGCTGCATGCTGAAAGCTCCTCGCTTGCAGCTCTTGTGAGATCTTTACCAGAAAAGAAACCGAAAGTATGACACAGAGCAAAAATTGAAGCCCCCCAGGCCCTCCATGATGCAAATGAGACATTTTCGGTGTGACAGTGGCTGCGGTATGTTCTTTTTGGGGCCTCTCGTTGCAAAACAGTTCAGTTAAACTTGCTATATTGAAACCATCTCCCTCCTCTTGGACCTTTTCATCAGCCTGACTATGAGACCTTTATTAAAAATGGTCTTATTTGAGCACACATACATGCACAGTAGAGGAGAAGTTCTGTGGTGGAGTGTCTCATGGCTGACACCGTCGTTGGTTATGGGCAGGGCTTAGGTGGCGATCGGGTGGGCGGGTGTTAGAGAGAAAGAGAAGGCCCTCCCCTTCCTCGGTGTAGCTAAATTTATTGGTCGCCATCTGCAGGGTGGAGGAGTTTGGGCCCTCTCCAGACCTCAGAGAGGCTTCTAATTAAATCGTCATCATTATCAACTTGTGGTCAGCGATCATCTCTGACGCCAAACTCTTCCAAGATGAACATGGACAGAATTAGAAAGAGAAAAGCCGAATAGGAAAGCACTACACAGGACTCTTTTTTGGCACAAAAAAAGGCACTCTGCCATTTCCATTCAGGTTTAAACAATTACCACACATCTGAGGAACCAGAAGAGCTGCTAGAGTCATCGCTGAGCCTTAAACCTGCTTATTGTAAGGCCAGCGTGGCTGTAGCATGTAGGAGCCCCGTAATAGTATCAATGAACATCTATAACGCAGAGGCTCCCAGCTCTTGGTATGGCATCCCATGCTGCAGCTTAATGTGAGTGACACTGAGGAGTGCACTAAAAAGCTTTATCAGAACGTAATTACAGCCCCGTGATTAAAGGGGAAGTGACTCTGATTAGAAGAGTTTCTAGGGGGATGTGGAAACTGGATGAATATTCAAATGGAAAAGCGAGCAGAAGTATTATGTGGAGGTCTCACTCTTTCTTTCTTTCTCTCTCTCTCTCTCTCTCGTAGCGAGGTAAGCGTCTTACAGACTGCCGTGCAACCGCAAAGCTATGATATCATCTTTACAGTGCAGATCTCATCAGGGTCCTTTGCAGCGCTGGCTATTGGGCAGAAAATGTGCACACAGATATTGGGCCATTAGTACGACTGGCTACCCCCCCCCCTCCCCCCCCCTATTTTTTCGCTCTTTTCTTTTTTCATCACTATCTTTTCCTTCCTGTCTTTTTCAACCTCTGGAATTCAAGAGGCAGCCCACATTACAAAGAAGAGGGGAGGGAAAAAACATGGCGAAGTAGAGCGAGTTTGATGCTTGTTTTCGTATGCTATCAGCCTGGACTTTCACAGTAAATTGAAGTTGAAACGACAAGGAATGCACAGGGTTTCGGGTGGGGGTGGTGGGAAGGCAAAGGCCTCATCTCCTCTGGCCAGCTCGCCGAGCAGCACGACGTTGCCGTGAACTTCAAAGCCTCTTTAAGCGAGCCAGATGAAGAGGCGTTTTATTAGCGCTTCACTTCTACAGGGAGATTAGCATTGCTTTAGCCTTCCCCTATGCTCTCATCTCTCAGTCTCCCCAGCACGATCCACCATGTGATAGCCTCATTTTTATAAGAATCGGAACAGGGAGGAGTCTTAAAAAAGTATCACAATTTTACAATTTCACAACCGACTTCCCTCTCAGAATGACAGTGTCTAACCTTCCTATTACAGCCTTTGATTTCGACAGGGCACGGTTTTGCGCTCGGCAAGCGATACATAAAAAAAGAGAGAAAGAAAAGCTTAGGGTTCTCTGAATTTATGGTTGAAGGCTGCTTATCTCGAAGCCTTTCACAGGATTTAGAAAAGTGGCCTTAAAAAAGCGTCATGGCCAAATTGTTGTGCATTTGAAGCTAGGCACTGTTGTGAGGACTGGGGTGTACATTGGCTTTTTAAAATCTTTGGTAACTATTATATGTGTTTACAATGGTGTGTTTTATTGCTGGGATGCAACACACAACGTGTACAGTGTGTAAAGCAACTTTGTCAGGTTTGTCAGGAATTTTTGGGGTACTTTTCTAAAATGAGCCGTTATACTTTAGAGTCAAGTTGAGTTTGATCCTAGAAAAATCTGGAGGAGGAGGTGATAAGTCGCCTGAGCCAAGGCCCGGTCCCTGCCGAGTGTTTTGCTTGTATGGCATCGATAACATGACTTCTTCACTCTCAAACGCCTTTTCAGTGCGTCTTCTCGAATCTCCTGTTTATTTATTTACGTCTCAGCTTCCCTCCGGATTTACTTGTCAAAGCATCGTCAGCCAGGACGTTTATATTTGGGTGTAATTTAAGATATATTTGAAAGTAGTGTGCGGTGAACAGTAGTGAGTGCGGAGGCCTCTTGATATTTTCGTTGGAACATTGTCAGTTTGTACTGGAGAATAATGCAAACCATGTGTTCCGCAGGCACATTAGAATCAGAGACCTTTCCATGTGACCCACCTGTCGTGCTTTTTAGTGCCGATAATGCTAACCTCATGTTATCAGCCGAGACTGAGTGTGTGTTCAAGTGGAATCATTGACTCTCTCTGGCCTTGGCACCAATATTGACAGACATTCATCAAAACCGGGACCGGGTCTTCTCATGCCGGCTGAATACAAGGCAAACAAATTCACAAACATGTGCCATAACTAACGGTTACAGTCGAAAAAAATGGATTTTCTTTTCTTTTGAATTTTCTCCCCACATATTTTCACAGACGGCCGGCTCCTGAACGGCCGGAGAGGGCCTCTATCCTTCGCTGGGTGAGGAGTTCCTCAAATTTCACACGGCCCGTGCCACACTCTAATGGGCTCTCTGGGCACGATCGGACCATAACAACCATTTCACTGTGTTTGCATTACCCCCCCACCTCCCAGAGCCCAGAAAATGTAGAAATGTGTTCAAGAACACAGGACGTATAGTAGGGTTTGTGATGTAAGTTGTTATTACTGGATATGCGGGATAGGAAAGTTTGAAATTATTTTCCAAAAAAACGAATTATGTCACAAAGACGGCATTGTAGCCAGTTGGGTGTGCTACGGCGTATGTATGTACGTCTCATAACTTACTCGCTTGCTACATTGTCTGACCACCCTGCATGCCTAAATTGTGCACTGCCCTTCTCTCTGGTGCATTTTAATGTAAATTTACACCTTAAAAAGATGGCTGAGGTTGCCTATACATGTGACTGTTCCTTTTCATTGTGTATGCTGTGACCGGAGCAGCCCTCAGCAGGTCGAGCTTATGGAGATTCTATTTAACAGCAGTCCCAGTGCTGTTGTTTGGCTCATGGGTTCATAACCACATTAGGCCCGGTAGCTTATGGCTCTCCAGCATGTTGAGAGGAGGCTGAGATAGAGCAACAATAATCTCGCCCCCCAGCCCTCCTGGCCTGACTCGCTGGCACAATCATGTGACACGTGTAATTTCTTCAATCCGACCATGATTGCCAGGATGGGGGCGCTTCCCTGTACAGCTGGGCCTCTCTTCTCACACGGCCCGGGATGATTGCCTTGTGTACAATAGGGGCATCATGGGAAAGGACATGCCTCTAATAGCTAAGCGAAGAACCACGCATCTCCTGTTTTTTCGCTAATTGAATTCGGCACTAAAATATGCTGGCAGGAGCCTTTACCTTGTTTGACTTATTTATTGCCTGACTGGAGAGGTAATTTGACCTCCTCATTTCAAAGGCTCTTTTTTCCCTCTGCTGAAAAAAGAGTGTTAAACTCAATTATGCTACCTATCAGTGACTCAAACGTTGCGTTTGTTTTTGAGCAGGAAACTAGAGAGAAGGGAAGCTCTCTCTTTCTATCAGACTCTTTCATTCTCTTCTTTATTCTACTCTACTGAGCAGCTGCAGGTTATGCTGAAAGTAGCGAGAGAGAGAAAGAGAGAGAGAGAGAGAGAGAGAGAGAGAGAGAGAGAGAGAGAGAGAGACAAGCCAGCTTCAGTCGCGTCAGCCGAGATTTGTGCCCAACCTTTAAATCATTTCCCTTTCTAGAAAATTAAGAACGCAGAAATATTCTCGAACCGATCATTTCTCTCCCCCTCCCAAATGGAGACATGTGGCAATTAATTGTGGACTTCAAAGAGGGAAAAAATATTGCTGGGATTGTAAATAACGAAACCAAGGGGTTATAATGTTAATTGTCTCAATGGTTAAACCAGTTGTGTAGGGCTTGCTCCAAGCAGATCCAGCTATCACGTGAAGATTTACATTTGTGTAGTTGTGCATTTCTGAGAAAACATTTACCTCCCTCTTATTTTTCTATTTCTCTTCTTCTGAGCTAACCCTCCATTTTTTTACTCCCTATGGGCAGCAGGGATTTATGGTGTGATCTTTCGCTGAAAAAACATTTCATTCACTTCCATTTTTTGCTACTGCCTTTCTCATCCTAAGAAAACAGGAGAATGCACTTGGATTTGCTTGAAGCCATCAGATGATGCCTGAGAGCAGGTCTTCCTCTCTGCTTGCTGCTCTAAGACAGGCATGGAGTCTGCAAACACATTTTAATTCCATCCCTCATTATGGTCATTATTTGAAACTTGTCGTCGCTTGAAAAACTGTGCAATCTGTTGACAGCGGAGCCAAGGCCTTCCTCCACTCACTTAACAGAGCCTTTCTTTTTCCAGAAATAGAGAATACAACAGATGAGTCAGTTCTTTACCCTCTCCATGTTCTTGACCTCATCTCTTCAGTTTTCCCTCATTTCAATCTTATCAGATCTTTTCATTGCCATGCTTCCGATTCACTTGCAAATGTAATCTTTGAAAATGGGACGCGAGCAAGGACGGCGACAAAAAAATAATTTTGTGGACAACTGATGGGTCTGATTGTAACCTGATCGTTTCTGGATCAATTGATCCCATTCTGGTTTAATTCACCATGTGATTGACTTTCGGCACAGCGTACTGTTGGAAAAATATCCTCCTGGTCTTTTAAGTGGTGCAGTCATTTGAATACAGATGCTCGCTGCTTAGACCTTGTCACTGGAAATTGCTGAAAGTCAGGAGACAATTGCAGGTTGATTATGTTGCCACTGACAGAAGATGCAGGTCCTTTGTGTGACGGATTTATTTGCATTTAAATGCTTATTGTAGACACATAAAGCACACGCTGATTGTCAGCGCTGGCTGCTGTCTCTGTTGTCTGAAAAACAAAATAAAAATGAATTGCAATAAGAGGGAATTGGGAGTCTGGAATTATTTCCAAAGGTAGGTTCTGAATCAATCAATGTGTCAGGGTTTGTTGACTTGTTTTCATGCTTTGGTTCTTTCTTTCAACTTGTGATTTATCTAAGTATATGTTTTTTTTGGTCAAATCTCATCGTTAAGTGAATAATATTTGTGTGATTGTCTTACCTGTGTGGCATGTATATGTGTATGCATCTCTTACTGTATGTGTGTTACCGGAAGAGTGTGTGTGTATGTGTGTATGGTGCTCAAGGCAGACCCCCGCTCCCGCTGCTCCAGCCTCTAGGTCCTTTGTCCTGCTGCACTCAGCGCGTCTGCCTCCTCAGGCGAGTGACGTCTCTCTCTAGTGTGGCCACACAAAGGCCCTTCCTTCTTTTGAGGTGTTAAAAACTTCCATTTATGCATTCCCTGGACAAAAAGCCTCTGAGCCCATTTTCGAGGCCAGTGGCAACACAGGCAGACATTGTGGCCACGCTTCTCCAGCACTCATTTCACAGCTTCTAAAACCAGTATGTGGTGAACAGGATTTCAGCAGCTAAAATGCCCCGCGAGAGCACGGGCGATAAGAGAGCGAGGAAGAGGGAGAGAGCGAGAGAATGGCCAGTGACTCAGTAAAGTAGAAGATGGGGCCTTGAAAATAAACACATTACCTGAGAGAGAACCAGGCTTGTTTTCATAACCCAGCTCAATAGTTGTGGTGTAGGGGGTGGGGGCAGAAAAAAGAAAGAAAGTAAGGAAAAAGAGAAAAAGAAAGTGGTTCTAAGAAGGAAAGAAAAAAATACCGTTTGCTTGTGTTGGGGATTTCATGCCGTTGGCCTGTGCTGGAAGGCCAAATCAATGACCAAACGACAAGACTGCGTTCAGCTGCTAATCACAGAGTCTCGTATCAAAGAGGCGTTTTCTGCAGCGTCGCTCGGGACCTTAATTCCTCTGGTGGTGGATGTGAGGCTGCTCAATCGTTTCTTCCCTCTAATGTGGAACCTCCACTCTTGGGGCTGAGCGAATGGCTCTGGAGTGGTGGACATAAAAGTCATGCTTGGCGATGAAGCTCTCCAAGGGTGCAGGAAGAGCGGTTTTGTTTAAAAACAACCTCCCATTGTCCCACAAATGAACACTGAAGCAGTCGCACTTCACAGGAAGCTCTCAGAGATGTTCAGGCCTCACTTTTGAGAAGGTGGGATGGAATTGATGGTGAGGAGCACCTGAATCCAGAGCTGAGAGCGTTTCTCCACCAGCTGGACTCCTTGGCTGTTGGACTGTGTCCAGCCTCGAATAACTCAATGATATGGTGGATTTTTATTTATTTTAGGCCCTTTGTGGTGCTCCTGCATCTTACGACGGCCCCAGGGCCCTTCCCCTGAGAATAGAAAGGCGCTGTTTAGCTCGCCACACTCCACCCCCCCCCCCCAACCCAAGATCCAAGTCCTCACCCATTTCCACATGTGCCCCTCAATGGCCAGGTGCTTGCTTTCAGTATTCCTCCAAATAGGTTTATCTCCATACTCAATAATTAAGTCCATTCGCCGCTTGAACCTCATGTTTGTCCCCCCTCCATGCAAGCTGGAGGCAAAGTGCAGCCGCAAGTTGATTTTTGTCAAGCTTGGAGATTGAATTTGACAATGGCCTTTGCCAAGGATTTTCCGTGAGACAACCCCCCCACCCCACCCCAAACGCCCCCACACCCCATCCTCCTCCTCTACCAAATGAGAGCTTAGCCTGGGCTGCTGGTTTAAGGTCTCCCTGCTACCTCATTTTACCCTCATACAACCCCCCTCGCAAGCCCATCACCCCCGCCGCGCTCCCCCCCTCCCCTCGGCGCTGGCCCTGCTGTCAGTAGTGAGATAACCTGGCCTCCACTAGGTAAGGGAGCGACCTGCTGATGGGTGAGATTGGCTCTTTTGTCCTGATAACTACCTCCGCTAAATCTCCTCTTTAACATGTTGTGGACTAAGAGGAGTACAGAGGTGGAAATAGTATATAGAAGTAATGCATTTTTTCTCCTGCAGGTTCCAAGACCCGAATAAAGCTTTAGGTGATGGGGTGCAATTTAAAATGTTGCATGCTGGGTTGCGGAGCAGCGGGGCTGAGTAGTTTTCTGAGTAGTTTAGAGGAATAGGCGATGACCACCGGGTTTAACCACTGTGCCATACAGTTTTAGACTCTTAAAAGCAACTGCTTTGAAGCCCACATTTATAAGTATATTGCTGTATAGTACATTACTGTATTTCTCACCACTTCAAAACGAGCCGCTTGAAGAGTGCGACTGCTGGGAGAGAGTGCGACACTGTTGGTATATGTTTGAGAAAGTTTGCCACAGACACAGGCCACTGTCATATGATAGGCGAAGACACAGCGCACCGTTATGTGTGCGGTAATTAGATCAGCCCGGACCCCCTACTGTAGACGAACGCATGCTTGGAATTTGAAGGTTCATTTGATTTCACAGGGAATCTCTGATGCTGAAGAACAGATTTAGAAAGATTATGGCCTCAACTTCACTTCCAGGAAGAATATTCTCACACAAAATGCACCTCGCTACTGTCAGACAAAAACCTTTTATCTCCAAAATGTCCAATTTACAAGAAAAACATAAAACTGTCTTAACTTATTGTAAAATGAGCCTTTTCCAGTGACGAAAGACAAGAACGGAGGGACCAGGTTTCGTTCCAACAGCAACAATTTTGTGGATTATGTGCCACCATGGTTCGTCATTAGAGTGACATAATATCGCTCTTGTTCAGTCTGTTCAGTCTGTAATGGGTGGAAGAGGTTTGACAGCACGAGAAGTTGCCCTCTGCCTGAACATCTAATACTTTGATCTTTCATTCTTTTGGGGGATGTGGACAAATGATGGTTGGACCAGTCTTTCTTTCTTTCTTTCTTTCTTTCTTTCTTTCTTTCTTTCTTTCTTTCTTTCTTTCTTTCTTTCTTTCTTTCCCT
>JBBIGC010000039.1:6097228-6115349 GCA_037576955.1 Lepidarchus adonis
TAAAATTATACCTAATTATATATTATATATAATACACATGTATCTATATATATTTTAGGAACCCTTGTCTGACCAATTATACTTTATTATATTGAAATTTAATATTACAATATTTTTAAACAACAGCAGCTACAGTTTTAATGACACCCAAGATCATTCAACAACCTACAAAAATAATAAACTTTTTATAACAGTCAAACTGTGTCTTAAGGCCACATTTAGAATTGCAATATTGGTCAGACAAATAAAAATATTTAGTTATTTTCTTGAAATTATTTAGCCCTTTGGGCCACTGTGAAATTTAAAAGGCAAATAGATTTTTTACTGGAGAATCTAAAAAAAAAGGTGGAGACAATTGTGCCATGTTTAACATATACTGTGAAAAACACACACTGCTTTACACACTGTACTGCGCTATATAATTCTATATATATAATTGTGACATATTGTGGCATCATTTGATACAGAAACGTAATAAAATTACAGCTTTGTAGGTAATGAAAACCATACTTTAATTTTGTCTGTTGTCCTTTACCAGGTCTGAATACCATCTTTGTTAATTTCCTGACTTGTGTCTCTGATTAACCTTGACCCCTGGAGGCCCTCTTCAGTATAGATGACTCTCACACCCCTTACTTCGTCCTCTTGGCTGTTGATGGGGCATTTTTTGAGATGCTGTGTGCTCCTCTCAGCCTTCTGTGGCTGAGGCGATATGCTAATGAGCCCCAGCTGGTATGGCCGGTTGTTGCAGTAATTTAAATGGTCAAGTGCAGCTTGTAATCCTGAAGGCCGTATGTTTAGTGCGGATAGGAGAGGGTGCTTCAATTCTAGTGTACAGCTGTGTTAATCTGGCCTTAATAATGGAGACTGAGCCAGCCTCATGCCCCAACACCTCACTCTGCCCGAAATAAACTCCCTTGTTGCGGGGAAATTAGTTCCTGAGCTCGGACGAGACAAGAGGCTTTGCAAAGTTCAACATGTTAGTGGTAAGCTGTTGGAATGGAGAGGTTCAGCGTCCTTGAGCAGGGTCGACTCGAGCTTTCTTGCAGACTTTGAGTGCTCGCCATTACAGTAAATTACTGGGGATCGGAGACTAATTTTTGTGTAGTGGCTTCTGCAGCTGTGTGGGTAAACCTGCAGTCTGCAATCCTTAAATGTTAAGATGAACCCTTTTTGTGAGTCCAGAGAGGCATATATTCACAATGTGACTGATGAGAGACAAAGATGCTACTTATTTTAGCCTGATATAAGGTGAACAACTGCAGCTCTTAATCCCACACTGTTTTAGGTCATCGCTGGGCTAAACGCTCTGTCCATAGGAACTCATGCAAACATTTAAAATCTGAATTTAAAACATTAAGATGTTATGCACTAGGTCTCACATTTAGGTCTTAAATGTCAATATGTACATGTTTTAATGATACCTACATAATTTTTTTCCTCTTGAGGACCAATATTTTGGCAGCACTAATTCTCTGATGGCACAATGGTTCCTTATTGTCGTTCTTTCTTTCACTGCTTCAGGTTTTACACATTGTAATAAAACTACAAACTAGACCAAGGAAGAAATGATAGTTCATATAAACTGCAAATCACCCAGAATGTATCACCGTAGACTAAGGATAGTTTGATAGTTACGTATTTGCTGTTTTGTATTAGTTTCTAAGGTCCATTTATTAGTCTGAATGGCATTTAGTGTTCGTGTTAAAAAACAGCAAATCTGAAGCTCACTGCATGTTGTGCAAGGAGATGGTAAAGTCGTATAAAGACATGCAAAATCAGAAAAAACATAAAATTACAGCTAAAACTCTCCCAAAAACACAGGCCTTTACACGGTGGATGTGGATGTGAAGCTGGTTTTAAATTACACTGGGTCTTAAATATAAACCTGCAGAAACCAAACAAAATCAGCACACATTGAACGTAAGATAAGATCAGATAAGATACAAATACAATGACATGGTTTGGAGCAAAACCTACAGATGGAATTAAAATAAGATATAAAACATATCAAATATATGTAAAACAAACTGTAAAGCACACATTGGTGCTAGTTCTTAGTGCAATGGATTCAAGTATTATATACATAGAGAAAATATGAAGAACAGAGGGTATTTACACAGGCAGTTATAAAAACAAAGATGATTGGTAAGGAGAATAGTGAAATACCTCTGAGCATCAGTGTTAAAATAAATAGAGTAGCAGTAGAAATGTGGTATTGGACATCAATAAGGGATAAAACAATACAGCATTGAAATAATAGAATTGACATACGCTATGTAGAATAAATAATACAGTTTGAAGTTTTATAGTATTGCACAATGTGTGTAAAATGAATGTATATGTATGATTACCGTTACCGCACCTGCCCTTTCACTGTGAACACTGACCAATAAAAACTGTTCAGAAGTGCTTAAAATAAAATATAGTACATTATCATGCGTTAAAGCTATAAAAGCTTTTCTTTTTCTATACTGTTCATCCTTAGAACAAAAAAGCTTGTGACAGCTACACCGCATACCCATTGGCATTTGGCTAAAGGCAGCATCATTAAGAATCATTTAAGGTGGTCTGGTCAATATAACATATATAACAGACGATAACATATATAACTCTCTCTCTCTCTCTCTCTCTCTCTCGCTCTCTCTCTCTCTCTCTCTCTCTCTCTCTCTCTCTCTCTCTCTCTCTCTCTCTCTCTCCTCACACTTAATTAAATGTGTATCGCTCGCCCGAGAGTCAACTGCTCTCAAATTCAATCAGGCCTATTAGAACTGGACCTCGAGGAAGTCGGGCTTGACTGTCATCTCGCCGCTCCCCGCTTTGAACCCGGCCGTCCTGTGGCCAATCGCCTCCATCCACCCCCTGCTCCCCTCCATCCTCCCATTCCTGCACTCTTCTAAACAGGTCCTTAAAGTGCTTTAAGTGCTTGTGACCGCTCTAATGAATGAAAATGTCCTCCCCAGGCCCGGAGGACTGCATTAAGCTGAATAGTCACCTTCACTGTAAAAGCTCCTCCAGGGTCGGCCTCCAGGCTGGGAGGCCTAACGATTGTGTCCGCTGCTTATTTACCGGCTATTGTAAAATGTATTATTTATGGAGAACTCTCCAGACGACACTTGTCAAGAGTTAAAAATGTCAGGACTAAGTACGGAAAAAAGCATGGGGTTGGAGGAAATAAATGAACATGGGGACGAAAAAAAATTAACATCCATTACAGACTGAAGGTGACCTTGAGGAGAGGTTCACAAGCAGTTTAAACAAGCTTTATGTAATGCACTGAAGTAGAAATCAATAAAAATAAATGGTGATATAAGCATCCCCCGTCTGTTAGGTGTGTGCTTGACTCTGTTGAACCTCTATACTCTTTTGTTGTTGTCGTCTCCTTATGTTTCCTTCGCTAACTGGGCTTCAGATTTAGATTCAGATGGATTTGTTAGCAGTTATGTGAGCAAACTCCTCTTGTGTACACTGAGCAACAAGCTTAGACATGACTCCATTCTCTTTCTGTGGCTCGCTCAACACAATGGCAGGTTTTCAGTGTATGTGCACGCAGGCATTTCAGGGAGCGATGTGTGAATCTGAAACGGCAGCGGAATTTCTGACAATACACTTAAGCAGCGAAGTTTTAACAGTTCAATCCTACAGCACTTTGGACAGAAGCAAGTGACGGAGCAGGGCCTAGTTAAGAAAACCCAGAGCTTACTCTAGTCTGGGCATCAGAGGGCCTCCACCTCTGCCAACATAGTCAGCAGTCTTGTTCTGGCAGGACTGACTGTGGCTCCTGGTAAAAGCTTGTTAGCCACTAATCCGGACTTAGAGCCACGCTTGTTTGAACGGAATCATTACATGTTTCGGTCTGATACGTGGCAGAGGTTCAGAATGGTGGCCGTTGGAGAGATGTTGTCATTGCTCTATAATGTGGTGCCATGGGTCTGATTATGCCAAGTATAACAGATACCACTCCATCATAAAGCCACGTATTACTGTAGATTATTAACCTCTATCTGAACATATGAAATGTTCAAAAACAATTGATTTTAATAATAAAGTATGCACTTCTTATTTCAGCCAATGTACATTATGTACAAAAATTATATTTAAGAAATAAGCAAAATGGCACACGCATATATTTATTCAAATATGCATGCACATACACACACACACAAATATATATATAAAATAAATTTCATAACTGTGCTTTATAATGTGTTAATGTTTAATAACACACACACACACACACACACACACACACACACACACACACACACACACACACACACACACACACACACACACATATCTAACCATTCTTTTATTTCCCTGTCACCGTTAGGACACAATCACTCATGTCATTGGTACGTAGACAGTTGTTGGAGCCCACATTCTCCTCTCACTTACTGCTGGTAAAGTGAAAGGACAGGGCTGTGTCCCACTTTTAGTGAGTGCGGGAAAATATGCCAAAGGCTTTCGTGAGGCAACAGGTGGAGAATGGCGGTGTTGTCGGAGGACAAGTGAATTACGCTGCCTGGGTGACCCGGGTGACAGCGGGAACAGTTGCTAATCTGGCTGAGATGGGGGCTTTCTCTGGGACGGTAACCCTAGCTCTTTGGGGTGGGGGTGGGCTACCGGGGGGTGGGGGGGGTTGGCTGGGGGTTAGGATGTGCTGGAGAACAGTGGCGTGGCTCGTCTGTACACCTGGAACTGTTTGTGTGTGTGTGTGTGTGTGTGTGTGTG
Organism: Lepidarchus adonis; assembly: GCA_037576955.1. Lineage (NCBI taxonomy): Eukaryota > Metazoa > Chordata > Actinopteri > Characiformes > Lepidarchidae > Lepidarchus > Lepidarchus adonis. Next base: position 6,101,963 of record JBBIGC010000039.1, read on the forward strand.
TGTGTAGATCCCTCTCCTATGCTCCAGTCTGCTTTGTGTGCATCTACTTGCACAATCTCCATGGAGATGTTCATCCTTCAGTGAATGTGTATACCTGCGTCTGTTTGTCTGTTTCGTTGGTGTGCCAAAGTGTCTTTGTGTGCATGGTCTATTATCTGTACTGAGAATGCACTTCAAGGCTGACATCCACTGTAGCATGTGCAACACCATTGTAATTTTGAAGCAGCAGAGAACTACAGGGAAGCATTCCCTACTAATCTATACACCTCGCATGGCATTTCACCCAGGCGCTCTTTATTTAAAGTTAAACATGCTGCGTCCGCGGGCAGCGCATGCCTTTTCCTCTCGTCAGGATCAGAAGATTGATGGTCTCAGGCAGCTAGAGAATTGAGTGAAGAAAGCTGTTTTACCACATGCCATTTGGGTTGAATTTTTATGACCCCTTTGAAAAGGCTCCTGTTGAAATAATGCAGCAGAGGAGCTTTCAGCTCGCCCTCTGCCTCCTGCAGCCTTGTCATCTGCCTCTGGGTTTATTCCTCCTAATTAATAGGAATCTTTGTTGTAATGATCCGTGGCATTGGCCCTTGACTCGATGCATATGCAATGAAGTCGACAGCAGACGAGTCCCCCTTTTTAATTCCTTGGCTGATGGCCGGCACGAACCGGAGATTTGGAGGCGTGCTTCAAAAGCAGAACTCCATCCCTGCTCCTCTGCTCTCTCCGTCCACCAGCCCCATGGGTGAAAAGCACTGGCCCGACATCAGTCACCTGCCTCTTCTGCCTGTCTGGTCTACTAATATATCTCTCTCTCTTTCTCTCTCTCTCTCTCTCTCTCTCTCTCTCTCTCTCTGTCTCTCACTCGCCCCCCCCACACTTTCTTTAATAGTGCTGGCACAGCAATGTCCACCTCTGACTTGCCCTGCTTGTCTGGATAAAAGCGCCTGTATTTGATTAGCCCTCGTGTTTAAGTGCAGGTGTCAGTGTATGTTACGGTGTGTTAGCGACAAGCACGATCTGTGTGTGAGCCAGCCCTGCACAGGGCCCTGGCCCGTCACTTTTATTTGAATAGGTAATGTCGATCTGTCGGGGCTGAGGAGACACGCGCTGGAATGGCTTGTTAGGCCACATGATCAAAAGCCCCTCTCTCTGCTCTCCGCTCTCTGCTCCGTGCCAATCAACCCTCTTGTCAACCCGTGTAGCAGACGTTAAATAGAATTTTTTTTTTCATTCTTTTTTTTTTATTCAGGGGGCCTGCACACACCACAGGCAGCCTGCCAGTTTGTCATGTGAACTTTGATGCAAAAGATAGCAGAGGCCCTCTCCACTCCTCCTGCCTTCTGTCTTTCTCCTTAGAGAGAATGTCTGAGGATGACAAGCCTTCAGTGCAGGTGGAGAGGAAGCTTCAGACTGATACTGACAAACTGCTGCAGTTCCGAGCAGTGGCAGCTCTCCTCTAACTTGTCAATTTAATTCATATTTATACACAGCTGCAAAATGACCAACCGCACGCAGCCTGCTGTTTCGCCATTGTGGAAGCATCTGAGATACTTTGACAAGGAGCAAACAATGACAGATACTTTGGCATTTACCAGACCATCTCTACAGAGAAAATCTGTCCCACACAACAGTAAACTGGTCAGAGCATCTCCATAATAGCAGTTCTTGTGGAGTGTTACAAGTGTGCGGTAATTAGTGCCTATCAAATATGATCCAAGGAAGGACAACTGTGAACCAGTGACCGGGTCAAAAGCACCCAAGACTCACTGATGTGTGGTGTGGTGTGATCACAAATAGGAGCTCCTGTTATACAAAATGTAGAACACACCACCTTCAGAGCAGTTTCAGGAGCCTGAGCGCTCCCTTGGTCTTAAGGTTATGGCTGATTGGAGCTGAAATGGAGATGTCATATTAATTGTGTTCTTATATAGTTCCTGTTCGGGCTCGGTTTCTTACGCCTTTATGACAGGTCAAGGTTTAGGACCAAAGGTTTAGTCTCTCTCTCCTCCCCAGGTTGGCACAGCGGGGCCTCCGAACCCAAAGCCCTTGCTCTAAATAGAGCTCTTTGCCTTTCGGATGACAAAACAGGCAGCTGCTCCTGCCTCAATGTGCTATTCTTCGCGGCCCTATCTCCTTCCCCAGTGGCTCGGATTGCCATTAGTCGACAGTAGCAACTGCTGAAGAGCATTCCGGGAGCCATCTTCCTTCTCCAGCTCAGCTGTTGACTTGGTCCCCCCGCCCCCTCTGCGCACAGGAAGGCAACACAACGCCTCCATTGTGCCCCCCTGCCCAGCTCTGTCACGGAGCTGAAGCACTCCTGATAGGAGGAAACGGGTGTCTCAAGGAGACAAATCCCAGCCAGGAGCACCAAACAGAGCACTGTTTGTCCTCCCTCTCTCACTGTAGATACTTCTCCTCAGCTGTGGCTGAGGAGGCTCTCACAGCGCACTTCGCATGTTCATTTTAGGCAGTAAGGTTAAAGAAACCAGCCCGTTTTTAAAATAAATAGCCCTCCATTTTGAATTATTTGGAATTATGTTTTTTTTTTATTTCCTTTGACTGATTCGTAATGGGCAGGATGGGTACCAAATCATTTCTTCATGCTAGGGCTTCATAATATCCTCAAATATCACTATAAAAGCTTCAAAATATCACAATTGATCATACACTTACATTTTATAATTTCAGATTTTTCAGTATATTAAATGCTTCAAATCTTTCTTCTCTAATTAAAAAGACTTTGGGTGTGTAGGTATTGTTAAAGCTGTGCTCCCCCCGTTTGTACAGTCTGTACAGCACAGCCGGTCACTATTGCAGCGCTTGGGGAGCTGATGTGTTTTAAGTTGCTTTTGTCTGCTTGCTGGTTCGATCACACAGCCGTTCTGTCACAAACCCACTTCTCTAACCGTTAAAAGTGATGTCTAGCCCTACAAGTTACCCAGGTTCAGAATAGTGCATTTTGAATAACTTTTTCTTTTCCAGAGGCACAGATGAGAGAACCTCAGTTTTTGGAGTAAAGGATGTTGCTTACGGTGTTTGGCATCTGATTGGTAGCTGTATTGTAATCCTGATTAAAGTTAAGGTGTTGAGTGGCACTGGGGAATGAAGTGTAAAGGTTTTAATTAGCTCACTGTTTTATGTGACCCCCTCGGTGTTTGGAATAGCACAGTGAATCAGGGGGAGTGCTGACGCAGGAGAATAGCGGGCCACCATTAATGGGCCCTAAATCTGTCATTGTACAGGGGAGCGCCATGTATGGAATTACTGCATGGCTTTATGTAGATTAAAAGTGTGGAGCTTAATATTTAACCCATAGAATGGGCTTAAGAATATGTGCCACCATTGGTATTTGTGTGTGTGTATTTGTGTAGTTGTGAGCAGGCTATCTTTGTATTGCAAACTCCACCTGTGCAACCGCTGTAACCCCCCCCACCCCCAAACACACACACACACACACACACACACACACACACTCCACCACATATTCAGTTCCCAGGCATTCTCTGCACATAACTGGACAAAAGGGCTGGTGTCATCTGGCCAAGATCAAAATAGTGCCAATGTAACACACACCACATCCACAGGCTACCCAGCGTGGCCCGCTAATGATTTCAGGCCACATAGCAGGCCGGCTTTATAAGCTTCAACTACCTCAGCCCCATGTGTTTGCGAATCTTCCTCCTCCAATATCTCTGAACATGACAGCCAACACGGCTTCCCTCTGTTCGAACTCTTCTATTGTCTTTCTCTCCAGCAAACATGAATATTTCACACCCACTTACGATGTCTCCGTCTTGAACAAAGAAGCTGTTTAATCTACTGTGATAAAACAAATCTCTCCTTCTCTCTGTCTTTCATCTCGCCCCTTTATTTTTACTCCTCACTTCCTTTTTTTTCCCCTGTTGGGTAATGTTCTACGTGCTGCCAGAGGATGAGATGAGATGTCAGAAGAAACAGATAGAAGCGTGTTTTATTGCGCTGCCAAAGCTACAGCTCCGATGACTGTAATTATTCGGTGAACGGCATCTCTCTTTGGGAGTGGCCCCAATATAATTTTAAGTCTGCTAGGGTCAAGTGGTTAATATGCTTTAAGACCCTATCATCCATTACATGTCATGAAGTTCCAATGATAGGTTGAAGTTATGAGTTTGGATTATAATGAATGATTTGCCAGTTGGGAATGATTTCCCCCCCCCCTACATCTTCTCTTTTCTCCAGTACCACTTATCATAATATCGCAATTAGTGATTTTTGGTGGTGAGGCACTCCACGCTCCTCTCTGCGCTCCACGAGTTTGGAGTGCTGCTCCTGGGGAAGGAGGCCCTTCACACTGGCCTTAGTCCGACTCTTTACTAAGAACATAAACAGAGTTTTTTTTATTTTTTAATTCCTCTCTCTGCCTCCCCCCATCTTGAGACGTGTTGGTCAGAGGAGCTCCGAATGAAGCTGCTGTGTTTCCAGTACTTGCCCAGCATGCTTTAGCGCACACAGCCCTACAGCCTGGAGAAAAGTGGAAGGGTTGTTTCAAAAGAGAATACGGCAGCCATTGTTGCCAAACCGCGCCGCGAGACAAAGAGGCATTGAAACACTGAGCTGCAGACCAGCGAGGGATTTCCTAGAAATTGGAATTCTTAACCTTTTGAAGTACTATGGTTACTGCACCGTCCAAATGCGCTCTCCCTTCGAGCTCAGATAGCAAAAACAACAGCAGAGAAACACCTTTTTCACACCGGCTCAGTTCACTACAGATTCGCCACGATGGCCCTCGATAACAGTGGTGGTTTGTGGGAGTTCATGCAAACATCTCCACTCGTATCAGCCCCTCATCCAATGAACCCTGCACTAGTCGGTGCATTAGAGCAAGACGCACGCATGTCAGAGTTTGAGCTTAAGTTGCATGATATCTGCATGTGCCTGAGAGAATGGAGGTCGCCAGCTAAAAATAGTGACCTTTGGGCCATGTATGCGGTAGCGCTGAACTCTGACACAACTGTAAACAGAGCTCGCTGCATGGGACCATAAACATCTTTAATTGCTGCTTCATAAAAACAGTGAATGTCAGAGGCAGCAACAGCAAATAGGGCCCCTTAATTAGTCAAATGAACTTACAAAGGAGGGGAGATTTCTCATTTTAATTTTTCCCTCTTTTAAGTGCAACCATGCACATATACAGCGGTGCGTATTAGGAAATAATGGATGAATTGTGATTTTACTGTTTTGCTTTTGTGCCTAAAACGGAATTATTTGTGTAATTTTGTGAACATTATGGTGTGATGTCTAAGAGAGTGGCATTAATAGTTAAAGTTATCTTTTGTTTGTTTTTATTTGTATTTATTTATTCACTTTATTTACTTCACTCACACAAAAACCTCTCAAAATGGCTGTTTTACAGTGTCTTCACTTGATGCAAAATGAGCTTTAGGACCATTTCTGCATCATCCAATTCTGGCAGTTGGGAAACTTCAGTCTGTAAAGAATATAAAACAATAAAAACTGAGATTTTTCTACCACAGCAGTGATATGTGCTTGTAATTCAGTCCTTTCACTGACAGAATGGCTCGCTTTAACTGGTTCATCTTCTTTAAGCAATGCTTAAATTTCCCACATGCTTTAGACAGGAGTGCTCGAGCATGTCCAAGTTAGCCGAGCCTTGTAAGATGAAATAAAGTTTCAGCGTCTGCTGCAGACACTTGGCTTCACAGCAAATTTTAATCTATTCATGTGGGTCCTATCAGTCTCTTTTTGTCCCTGCTACCCATTCATTTAGTAAATCACTCCACGCAGCTCTGATCACAGTAAGCGACATTATCCGCACATTTCTATTAATTTAGCATAGATGAATAAATGTGAATGTTTGGGAGCATTGATTAGCAGAAGAGTTTATGTCTGACAGTTAGATTGCAGGGTAGCCGATGAAAAAAATGGCTCCACTGCAAGATACCTAGTAATTTAATTCTTGTGTGAAATTATTATAATTTATTACAGTGTGTGGGCCCTAATGATTACCGACATCAAATGGAAATTATAAATTAAAATTAAGTCCACACATCCCTGCTTAATGCTCATCTTCACAAGCAGCGAAACCTCTCATCAGTGCTCGACAAAGTTTTCATAAGAGCACGCTTCTTTCCTGTCGTGTATTTTTACTCCTAATTTATTTACCTTGCAAGAAAGGAGACAATTATTTCAGTCCCTTTACATCACAACACATTTGGATCAGATGATGCATGAGAGTGGGAATATTAGCTAGACGTCTTCCTCTTTTTCCCTCGCTCAGCCTTTCCATTTCAGGAAGGGTTGAGCTTGTAATGAAAGAACCCTAATGAGCCGTCCCCAGAACGGGACGGGGCGGGAGTCGTGACCAGCCTCTGTTGGCTGCATCTGGCTGGGCTGTGGTGGACCATACGGATGGAGAGAAATGAGAGAAACAGAGAGCGAGAGAGAAAGAGAGTTAATTTTGCTATCCAAGCATTAAATAGTCAAAAAAGTGACCTTGCAGAGCGGGAGGGGAGAGTTGCCGAGCCGCCGATCTGTACACATGGTGTCCATCGGGGCACAATCACGCGCAGGCCTGACACCTCGGGCTTGGACATATGTTGAGTTTTATTTTATTCTTCTGACATTAATCCTATTCGCCAGCTGTTCTGCCAGCTGCCACTCTTCAGCTTAAGAGGAGATTGCAGTTTTGGGGGCTCGGAGTATGGGCTTATCTTGGCTCCTCATCTCTTGCTTGCTAAGTTTTGATTGGATTTTTTCCCCCTCCTCCTTCACCCTACAACCCCTCCCTACATGTCCCCCCTTTTCCACTCCCTCTTCAGGATCCTTGAGATGTACTTCCTCCTTACGATCTTTCTTGCTCTTTTAACTTTGTTTTAATTTTCTCTCTCTTTTCCTCCTCCCACTGAAGGGAGGGGAGGCCTCAGGGCTTGGGCTTTTAATCTGAAGTCTGTCTTCATCTGGACAGCTGCCTTAAGAAGATGTTGGCCCTTGGTGTGGCGCTGTTCTACTGCATGGGCCTGGGAAGACCAGGAGATGGCACTTGTCATATGAACAGCCAATGTTTCTGGCCATTCTCCATTCTCTAGAACAGAGGTCTTCAAATCTGGTTCTGGATTTTGTAACCACCAGCAGATGGCCAGTCAGTTACAGCAACTACAAAATCCAAGACCAGGATCTCAAAGCTCACCTAGACCTAGTCCTGAAGGGACGGTGTTCAGCATAGTTTGGTAGATCCCATCCTTACAGTTACTCACTAAACCTGGTGATGAAATTTGAGTGGGGAATTTACCAGACTCCAGCTGTCCAACCCTGTTCACTTTCTCGCTCATTGTTTTTCAGTTTTTTCTCCAGTCATAAATCAGCCTCATTGTACCCTCATCTCCACACAGCACAAGGAGAATTTCACCTATGTCATCCTTTCTTGATGAACAGGCCTGCTGCCTCAGGTCCAATCGGCACGAATTGATCATCATCGGCCTCTTGCTTTAATAATTCAAGGCTGATTAGCGGTGAGCCCTGCAGTAAAATGGATTGGCGAAGAGGTCACACACCGACCTGCTCAAAAGGTGAAGCCTCTTGGGAGCAGTTGATTCATAGATGCTTGACGGACACGTGTCTCATTCAGCGAGGTCAGGTCGGGTACATGCAAGCGCTGGGCACGGCTGAGCTGATAGGGTCAGTGCAGAGATCTCTGTAGACCTGGATGGAGCACAGCCTCAATGACACACTCTAGTCAGGCCTCCGGCCTATTATAAGGTACCTTTACCACCCTGATTCTTATGACGATCTACCTGCTCTTTTGTTCCCACTGCCTTGACCCAACAGCTAGAATTACACACGAGCTCCTGACCTGTTATTACCACCAAAAAGTTTGCCTTGAATTATACAGCGTCAGACGTACAGGGTTGAAGCTGCGGTTAGCTAACAATCTAGTTTATGAGTCAGTACCGCCCGGGGACTCTTGGCAATAAAGAACAAATTGAGTTTTACTTCTTTTTTTCTTTTTTTGTCTTTGCTGCTAAAAATGATTAACCGTTATTAGAATATATAATTCTAGACGTTGTGGGGTTTTTTTTCTACAGGAATAGTCTTGGACCGTTGATGTATTTATAGAAGCTGTTGACAAGTGGAAATGGCTGCCAGGGTTCGGTACAGCCTACAGGTGACTAACAGAGGTGTTCACTAAGTGGAATAATGAACAGTATTAGGTGTCAATTAAATCAAGCCTTCCCCAAGGTGCAGGTGCTCTACACTATACTGACACATCTCAAGAAGCCGAAGCCTCTTCACCCATGCATGACAACAGGCACATTTGCATATTAAAGAGCCGAAATTATTTAACCGAGGCAAAAAAAATGTCTTCTGGAAATGATAGAGGTTATTAAAACTGTTGACAAGGAGGAAGGGTAATTGGCAGAAAATGAGCGACAAGCCACTGTTGTACACCATGTTGTAGTGCAGTTTTTTTTCTCCTGATGCTCCCTTTTTCTTTTTCTTTCTTTCTCTCTGTCTTTCTCTCTCTCTCTCTCTCTCTGCAATCCGTGTCTCCATATTAGTGGTTGCCATTGTGCAGCATCACCCGGGTGTGTAACCTATTACGTTTAGATTGCTCCCTTGCAATTAGTGCCCTTTTTGTCCTCCCTTCAATAACGACGTGATTATGGAGACTTCAGGAGTATTCGCTGATGCCGCCGCCGCAGCCAACAGCTGTTGTCTCTAGGACTGCCGACGGGAGTGACAAAACATGTTTCCTTATGGCGTTTCACTTTCCTGTCTGCCTCTTGTAATTATTATGCTCTTATTTTGTGTGATGATGGAGTCTTGTTTTAGTGGCTCTGTGATTAAGACATTCAGAAGATTCCCCTCCGCGCCTGCAGGTTTTTCTCTCTTTTTTCCCTCAGTCTGTGTCTCCAGTTTGTTTTCCTGAGGTGAGAGGAAGGCGAGAAGAGAATGCTTGTTTTTTAGGGTTTGATTTACTACTGTATCTCTATTGTCAAAACACACACACACACTCTCGCACGCATCCCCGATCAGACGCAAGTCTGGACTTCAGAATGGAACGTCTGGAATAACTTGTTTTCCTCACTGAATGGTAAATGGAACACAACTGTCAATATTCTCCTGACCTTGGCTGCCTGACAGTTTCTCTTTCTTTTGCAAATCATCTTTTGTTCTCTTTACTCTTGAGAGTGATTAAAGGATAATTATTTACCTTAATGCCACATTTGTTGGGAGTGTGCCCTCCAACCTGCACCACCTTCAAGTGGATGCAAAACTGCGTCATATTGCCTACACCTTTCTTCTTCTCCCACTTCCTGCCTGGTCTAAATAAAAAATGTCCTTTCCTCATGCTCTTCCCATTACTTTTTAGAAAAGCCTGACTCTGTGGATCGAGAAATTCTTTATATGGACAGTGTCAATTGACCATTGATTTGGTAATTGCATGTTACTCTTGAGATGGTGTTTGTTGATATACTGAAGGTACAAAGCGAGTCCTGGCTCTTTAGTGAAAGTGGGTGATACAGTACGTCCACCTAACCAGATAATAATATGGAGCTGTGACAATTCAACGACAGTAGCTAATGATGGAATATTATTATATTTAAATATATATATAATGGCCACAGGGTCTTGGGAACCCAAGGTTCATCGATGTGCATTGGGAATGAAGGCTAGAACCCAAAGAAGAGCTCCTGTTGCACAAAAAGTTAACCATATTAACTATAGAAAGGGGTCAGAACAGTCAGAGCTGTTTCAGCTGCATGAGGGGGATATATTAAATATTATGCAGGTGGTCTTAATGTTATGGCTGAGAGCATAAGGTCTGTAGTGAAGTGATTGCTCTTTCTTGTCTTGATGGAGAGCATAAACTGATGAGGAGGAAGAACAGTTTCCTGTGGTGGGGATTACGATGGCCGTGCAAGGCCAGGGGGCACTGGCAGATGTCCTGGCACTGCGCCACAGGGCACGACTCATTGGAACAGGAGCGCTCACACACACACAAACACACACAGACGTACAGTTACACACTTGATACAACACAACCATGTCTTCAGGGCCCTGACACAGCCGGAACATCTTTCACACAGGAGAGGGAAATAGCAAATACAGTTAAAGGGATAACACACCAATTCATAATGCATGGCCATGAACATCTTAATGTTCTCTATGTCTATCTGGCATATTTAGAATTTTCTGGCTTTGAGCATTGGTAACAGAAGCCAGTTCTTAAAATGTAATAGGACATTTCTTATATAATTTATTTATTATATAGTATATAATGACTTTACTTGAAATCCCTCAGTTGAAAGTTGTGATAAAAGTTTAAATCCTGGGAAATTTACGACACACTTGGCAGCATGCGCTACTGTAGGCCTAAAGTAAACACTTAACTCACCATTCAGCCTGACGTCTTAAGCTATATGTTAAAGTAATCTTATTTTACATAAGAGAGCAGAATCAGCAGCTGACGTTTGGCACCACACAGTGAAATTGTCATCGCTTCCATGGCTGCTCCATTGTTGTGGATTCTGTTAAACATGCCATTTTGGATTGAGCTTTCTGTTTATACCAACACAAACTCTTAAAATGTTGCTTTGTTGAGATTTATGAGCACCATTACTCTTCCTTTTCATGTGTTTAAGGCCCTGTTTGCAATCTGGTTCCCCTATCTTTGCTCTAGGTGTTTTTTTCCTGCTGCTCCTGCCGTTGTAAAGATGAGAGGGTATCTGCAGCGACAGGCTTAAGCGGAGATTGGTTAGGAGATTGCAGGATCGGTGTGAGTTATTGGGTAAGGTGTTGAAGATACGCCGTATGAAGGTCTTGGTTTGCAGCTCTGCTGCCGCACTGCTGCTTAGGGATCATGCAGACTCTCCTTTGAGAGTCTGACAATGGGCCTAGAAACTATAATGGCATTTTGAAAGCTTTGGCTTTATCGAGGCAAAAATGGATCGTAGCGCTGTAGCTATGCTTGGCTCCCACTGCGCTGAGGGAACAAGAGCAGGGCACACTGCCCTGTAATCCTCTTGTTTCGAGAGGCCCTCTCCAGTCTCTCCAGAGTATGGCGTGGGTGCCACGAAAGCTACACGGGTGCGCCAGGGGTGTTAATTCACACATGCAAGGCCAGGCTGGCTCTAGGGCGCTGGCATTACTGTTGATATGGTTTTGCCCTCTTTCTCTCTCAGCTTTTGGACCCATTGCCCAGAGTTTTGTTCCCCTGTCCCATGAGTGACTCCACATCAGCAGGGCGGCTGATCCTCTCAATGCCCATGTCACACAGAGCCAGGCTGTACTGACACTGCTGACGTCCGCTGGGGCAAAGTGGCCAAATCTCAACCACATGTTGTTGTAAAGGAGGATGACTTGGGAAAATGTAAATAGTAGAGAGATAAGGCCTATTGTTTTCATTCCAAAGTCACCCAGGCTGAATTGCACCCCCCGAAATACACTGAGCTTTATCTCTGAGGAGAAGGGAGGAGGACACGGTGAGATTTCGATGGGCCCTCATAGGGAAACAACAATAAAACCAATGCCATTTTTTCCCCTTTATCTACTAAGTCCATCCATCCAAGCACAACTCCCTTCACATTTCCAAAGTAGTTTCTTCCATTTCGAAATGTCACAGCCTCCTTGATATTCCTCCTGTGAAATGTGAAAATAAATACATTAAGGAGAAGTTGTGGAACTCCTCATTAGAGTCGGCAGAGTGTTGAGAGATGGACGTCAAGTCAAGGGCCTGTATGATTGGTGAAGCATGTAGTTTTGTTGCTTTACATTCAGAATATATTTGTATATGTAAGTGTTGCCCAGACACCAGGCTCTGGTGAACATGGAATGTAACTTGGGAAGTTGAGCAAAAACTCCTATTATTAATCTAAATTTCTTGCAAGTGTTCTAGCCTTTTTAAGGGTGATTTGAAAGAAGCCAGACCGCCTCATGAACCACATGTTTTCCTAAAGTATTCCTGTGTGTAACAGAACCAGGATAGTTTCAAATTGTGTTGGTTTCTAATGCACATAACTCCAAACACACATTTGTTTTCATACAATGGCAGCACACATGCATAATGTGCATGTGCAAGTATAACCATCAGTTTTGGATTGTAAACATTAATTTGTTAAAAATTCTGCATTAAAAACAAATAAAGTGTATTCAATTAAATACAAATAAGCAAGTTAATACATTGTTGCTATTCACCACTCAGATAATCTAATAAATCCATCATTAATTTAAACCATGTGTGCTGCTAATAGATTTTTACAAATCCATGTTTTTCAAATATTGCATTCTTCTAAGTAACATAATATAATTAAAATTATAATTAAATTTTAAAACATAAGCACATCCTTACATTTATCAAATCACATTCATTCATTCAGTCAATGTCAGAAAAAGATATACATGTGTGTGTGTGTGTGTGTGTGTGTGTGTGTGTGTGTGTGTGTGTGTGTGTGTGTGTGTGTATAAACGAACAAAACTGAATAGATAAAAGATCAATAGTGTTACACAGTTCTGGGACAATTTTAATTCCCTATTCAAATTAAGTAAATGTGTGTCAGTGACCATGATAAGAGATAAGTTAAAGACTTTTTGTACAAAGGCCTTTAGCTTATCTCTTCCATTGAAGCACGTTCAGACGACTCTGAAGTGGATTTGATCTATTCATCAGAGACTTTTGCACAAACTTGTGGTGTCCATGTCAGCATGCATTTCTGAATTTCACGTTCTCATTCAGTTTTATTATACTAAAAATATGATCTGCAAAACAAACAAAAACTAAACACACATATTTGACTGTACTAGAAAAATACTTTGAGTCTTTTTAACTTCATGTCTTGGTCTGGTCATGTGTCTGTGTCGTATGTTTTTAGACACATAGTCTTGTCTCCGCCCCTCCAGGTGTCTCAAGTGTCATCTGTGTATTTAGACCTTTTGTTTCAGTCCTTGTTGTTGGTGTCTGATTATCTGTAAGTCTGTTCTTAGCTGTAGTGTCTCTATGTATATGTTACCCAGTATTCTTTTATCCAGAGTTATTTGTGATGGATATATTACATTTTCAGTAATATTGCAGTCTCGTTTACTTCCATCCAAGCCCAGAAACATTACAATTAGATATAATAAATATATAAATATGTAACTGCCAATAAGAAAGCAAACCTTAACTTCAGTTTCAAGAGAAATAGAGTTTTTCAGAGAAGAATCTAACATTTTGCAGAGCATTTATTATACACAGTTATTGTACACTGTTGTATCTACAGATTTTTTACTTACTTTTTATATGTACTTATTTTTTATTTATCCAAAATGTTTGTCCCAAAAACACACACACACACACACACACACACACACACACACACACACACACACACACACACACACACACACACATATA
>JBBIGC010000039.1:6188069-6201894 GCA_037576955.1 Lepidarchus adonis
CATTCTTCCCTCCACCCGTGCAATGTTTCCTGTGCCACTGGCTGCAACACAACCCCAAAGCCTGATAGATCCACCCCAATGGTTGGCAGGGTGTTCTTTCTAATGCTACTCTTTTTTTCTCCAAACATGTCGTTACTGATTGTGGCCAAAGATTCTATTTTAACTTCATCAGTCCACAGCACTTGTTTCCAAAAATGCATCAGGCTTCTGTAGATGTTCTGTTGTATACTTCTGACATTGGATTTTATGACGGGGATGGAGGTAAGGTTTTCTTTTGCTGACTCTTTCATGAAGGACAGTGGAACAGTGCATCACCACTCCTGAGTCTACTAAATCTTTCTGGAGCTAAATGGGGAATTTGTCTTGCTGACCAGCATACAAGCACTTCTCTCTGAGAATTTAACAAGCTGATTAAGGTCTGAAACATTAAAAAGAATCTGAGACTTTTGCCCAAACTTTTGCACAGTACCATAATATATATATATTTTTCAACTTATGGCATAAAATGTAACTATGCATCACTGTCTGCTGAAAATAGTGTGTAATTTTACAAAATCACCAAAATCTGTTATTTATCAAGGGGTGGACAAACGTTTATATAAGACTGTGTCTTCAATTCCTTGTGCTTGTTTGGGAGTCAACAGTCAATGATATGTAAGACATTAATGTATTATGATCTGATCAAATTAATTCTTTGAGCTTTGACGTTGGATGAGGACACAAGTCAGGCCAGGTCCCTGCCCGTAAAACTAATTAACATTGCCCCATTTCAAAAAAACACATCGACACTCAAGGTGAAACTCGTGCAAGACCAAAATAATAACTGGCGGAAGCAAGTTGTAACACGCTAAGCGTTTGTCCCCATGCACTCGATCTCACATGCAAACATGCTGCAGAATTCCAAGCATCCAGCTGGAAGAAAAAAGAAAGAAAAAAAGAGAGAGATTGGCATGTGTGTGTGTGTGTGGGGGGGGGTGGGGGTATTCACATGTATGTCGTAATGGTTTAATTAACAGAATATGAGCTGTACTGTGAATTGGGAACTGAGCATTGTGCCCTATTGGCTCTGAGCATTAAGCTGCTGCTGATCCTCTGGAGCCTCTATTGTGGCTCATGATTTTTATAGAGAAGAGTTTCTCTTCTGATCAGATTCAGCATCGTCAGATTCGTGATTGTTGCTCGTTCAGCAGAGCAAAGCGTTGGGAGCAGATTCTTGTACAGATGTCATTGTGTGTGTGTGTGTGTGTGTGTGTGTGTGTGTGTGTGCTCTCTGAACAAAAGAAAGGCCCTCAATGAAGAAGCTGAACCTGTTGGCTCTGTTTCCATTTCTGTCAGGTCCAGGCCTGCTGCATACAGGTGTGTGCTGGGCTGCTTCCCTTTCTTATTTTCTCTCTCTCTCTCTCTCTCTCGCTCTCTCGCTCTCTCGCTCTCTCGCTCTCTCACCCTGTGCAGTTCCTGGTTTGAACAGATAAATTAAGTGGAGGTTTTAGAGCACAATGTTTTATAAATTCCTAAAGTAAGGCCTAGTTCTCCCCCGCACAGCTCCTCTCCTCCCTGCGCACTCCAGGGGTCCTCCCCACAGCATCTCTGAACATCTGTATTTATTTACACAATCACGCACCTAACTAGATAATTCTTTAAAATGTCGGGCGGGAAGGAAAATCAATTAATGATAATTTGTGAATGTCAGAGGCATGCCACTTCTCTTTTATTACACAATAACAAGACAAAACAATGGCAGGTGACAGTAAAACTGCATGTGACACTCTGTCAAGCGCCTGTTCGAAAGCTGCTTGTGATTAAAGCACAACTGTGAGTGCGACAGGGCAATGGAGCTTTGGTTGTTGCCACACAGTGGAGCCACACTTTCAGAGCACCAGTGCTCAGAAGTGGAGAATGAATCCCTCGCTCCATATGTCTCAGTAATTGTGACAAGTAACAGAAGAACAGATAATAGCTGTAATTTAAATCATTATTACTCACTGGAATCAACAGAGAAATTTTGCAGAAAGAGCAGATTAATCACATTTGTGTGTGTAGCAGAAGAGAATTTATTAGATTTTAATTATCATTGTGCACTGCACATTTTTTTTAAATTTTTATATCACTTTATTTCTCTCTACTGTCAGTACAAGCCATTGTTTTTTATTGTTTTGTTTTCTGTTTTTTAAAAAATCTTTTTAAACATCATGACACACGGACCAATAGGAATTGTGCAAAATTGCTTATAATTAAATCTTGTTACATTATCTTTAATTGAAAGATTTATCTATATACATGTTTAACTCCACTGTTTAAGCAAAAACTTTGCATCTCCAGTGGCTTTTGCATAGAAAAGCAAGGTTCAACACTGAGCTTCATTTTGCTTTATGTGCTGCTCCACATGCAGCAGCTCCAGACCCCGAGCTGATAGCTGCCTTGTTTTCCAAACTATTCGTTTTCTCATTTGCACAGTAGCACACATTGTCATGTTTTTCCAGCATGAGCACTGGCCCTCATAAGCTGTTCACCCCTGCCCATATCGACATGCATGCCAGTATATAAATTGCTGAATCAGTGTCAGTGGTAAAGTAATGGCAGTGGCGAGACACGCCATATATTAGAGGGGACCATCGCCCCTTGCCACCCCCCTCCTTTGCCAGCGGATGCTGAAAGAGCCAGAGCTGTGGGGAAAGACAGAGGGGCACGGTGAGCCGGTGGGGTAATGAATGCCTTCATCTGGCCTCGGCAGTCAGCAGATTGCCCCGTGTTGATGGATACTGTCAGCCCCGCGCCACACTACATTTCATTGCACAATAAACATGGCTGTCAAAACCAAACAAAGTGAAATCAATTTATCCTGCACAGTGAGTGCATGCTAAATGAAATTAATGTACTGTGGGGGAGCTAGTGTATTATCCCTGTGGCCAGTAGAGATGGCAAGCGCAAAAGCCCTTTTTTCTCATTTCGCGAGGCCATCGGTGTAGCCGCAGCAACTGCCTAGGTACAAAGTAAGCGTGTGTTTCCACGATGTAGTTTTGGGGTAGACAGATGTAAGGGGGCTGGGGCAGCGCTGTTTCTGGCCGTGACTAATGAGGATGGATCAGAAGGAGCGAGAGGGGGAGAGATGCTGTATGCAGAACAAGCTCAGCTCAGATGGCTGATTGCACTGACAGGATGTTAAGTCTGTGACCCCACGAGCGGGTGTGAAGTAATGTCGTACTGGTTGGAGAATTTTACTGGAAAGAAGGTTTTACTGGTAAACATCAGGTGGTGAAAGTTGCAAGCTCTCAAAGCCTGGAGAGGAGCCTCAGCCTGGAATAGAGCCTCCTGCTGGCTGCTTAGACCCCAAGCTTCAGCCTCCTCAAGACTTCCAGCCTCTTATCTGTGTAAGCCTGCGTGTGCCGGTACAAGTTTGAGATAAAAGGAACGTCCTCGGTGGCCTCTTTCAATGCCCCTCCTCGTACTACTTGTTTTAGCAGTGCACTGGTCTCTGAATATTACACTTTAATATCACCATAGCGCCAAACTCCATTACTCATTAAGAGATTTTATTTTGTTTATAAACCGCAGTAAGAATGGGCATCAAACCAGGTGATGTGTGCCAAGACGTGCAAGATGCGGGTTACTAATGAATACGCATCACATGTGGATGATAAAATATTCATGGCTCATTCTGAGCCGTCTTTTCCAGTTTTTGGATCATTAAAGATGTATCGTAGCATATGGAAAGCCCTTTTTGGTTTGTTTTATTTTTCAGGCCTTGTTTATCAACATGTTTTTGTTTGTTTAAATATTCATACAACTTTTATTTAATTCTTTCACATCTTACATATAAAAGGGAGCAAATGCGTATGCAAGCAGAAATCATCTTTGCTCTGCTGTAAGTGAAAAGCACAAACTGGGGGCTTGCACAGTGATTGTGAGTGGCCTGATTGAGAGGCTGCTTACTCTACTGCAGTCTGTCACACACACACACACACACATATATAAACACATACGTTGCAATGTGTTGCGGGTTTCAGACAGTCATTTTAAAGACGTATACTTTGTTAGAATTCGTGCTCTAGCTGCCAACTCCAATTCAGCCACACTTACATGCCACATTTGTTATTTAGACTGGCTTTATTACCTGTGGAAGGAGAAACAGTACAGTCGCGTATGAGCTTTGAGAATAGCAATACAGGAAAGCACGTTAAGACCCAGACAAAATATTTAACAGGCATTTAAAGCAACGGCCTCTTCTTCTGGGCTACAGTTAGTTATAGCAGGAGCTGTGGAGCACAAAGCCTCCTTGTTGTACTGTCTCTAATACATGGGATTGTCTGGCTTAGTGATGGGCAAAGAATAAAGTATGCCCTCCTGGTGCTCCCTGAGCCCACTCTCGGGTTCAGCTTCAGTCACAGTGATGTGCTGATGACTCTTCTGCCCTGCTAGGTTGATTAATGGTTTGCACTCGCTCTCTCCTTCTTCTTGCTCTGGTGTTCCCAGGGAGTAAGGAACTGAATGGCTCTGCAGATAAACCACATCAGTATTATTGTTGGCCAACAGGAGGCGCCAGCACTACCGAGGCCCGGGTCTTCAGGGAATCTCGTGGAAGGAACCCCAACGAGCCTCACATCAAACGGCCCATGAACGCCTTCATGGTGTGGGCCAAAGACGAACGTCGCAAAATCCTGCAGGCCTTCCCAGACATGCACAACTCCAACATCAGCAAAATCCTGGGTAAGTGCAAAATCCAAGTTGTCTTTGTTCATTTTGAATGAGAAGAATAACTGAGCTCCGGCATGGGGTCTCTACAGTGTCCAGGAAACTATTGTAGGCATTAGAACTTGTTAAAAAATACCAGTGCTTGTATTGGATGACATTGACTCAAAAGCATTGTTAGCATAGTCATAGTATAGTAGCATAGTAAAGAACTGTTTGGAATAGTTGGAAGACTTTTCATCTCCTTTGGATGAACTCCTGAGGTACAAACAGTGGTATAAATATTTGCTAAGAGTGTCAAAATGAAGACCTTGTCTCATATTAAGAAGGTGTTCACAAAAAACAACTTTTAAATCTGTGAAACCTAAAGTACTGTATTATATACTGTTTGTATATTGGCAATGATGATAAAGTTCTAGTATTTACCATCCTTCGGTAATGAGAAGACACAGAACCGCATTCATGAAACACTGAAACTCTGTTGAGGCGACTGGCGGGCCAAGCTGCTGAAACAGATTGCTGTTTAAGATGCAGACCAAAGTGAATTTCTCTAGTCTGTTTACAGAAGAAGTGGGAATAATTTTGATCTAGGCAAACTGAAGCTCTAAATTCAAGTTTTTGTTCAAAATATGAACAAAAACAAAATGGCAGCTGAAGCTTTTAGTCACCATCCTCTTTCTGTGACTAAAAACACCAACAATGCAATGTTAAAAAGACTGGTTTTGTATATGTGAATACGTCTCCGCTGACTCTACTCTAGCTCAGTCCAAATCAACGGAGTGGTGCCTCTGTTGGAGTGGCTCAATCAGATGGATTTATAGGAGCCGTCACATGGGCCAGTGTTTGTCATGAAAAATGACGGGGCTAAATGGGTCTCGTCCCACAGTGCTGAGAGTCAATAGATCACGGCTACTAAAAGTCCCGTCAGCCAGGACACACTGAAGGCTGGAGATATTTACTGGCCCGTTGTTTCCGCTAATGCAGCAACAGCAGGGAACCTGAGAGCAGGCTTCCCTCACACTGGGACAATTCAGTGTTTAAATTCAATGCAATTAAAATTCACTGAATATTTGAGCTAGTGTTTTAGAAAATATGTTCTTCAGAAATATCATTTTTCATCTGTCCATGGAAAGTGACGGCAATTTGTCTGCTCTATCCTCATGCATTGCCTTCTAATCTGTGTGCAGGTTCTCGCTGGAAAGCCATGTCTAACCAGGAGAAGCAGCCCTACTACGAGGAGCAGGCTCGTCTGAGCAAGATCCACCTGGAGAAATACCCCAACTACAAGTACAAGCCACGACCCAAGCGCACCTGCATCATTGATGGAAAGAAGCTGCGCATAGGCGAGTACAAGCAGATGATGCGCTCGCGGAGACAGGAGATGCGGCAGTTCTTTACCGTGGGGTAGGTGCACAGTGAAGAACACCGAGACTAGAGTTCAGGGCCCATCTCACTCAGACAGACAGTACTCCACGCTAGGCGTAGGGGCGGAGGTAAACCAAAATGTCAGGGTCTGCTAGTGCTCTACATGCCGCTTCTCCATACTGTGCCCATGACCCCTCTAATCAGCTTGATTGGAGTAATATACCGGTGTAGCTCGTTAAGCTATGTCTGCTATGTTATATGGCCTGTGCACTTAATTTTAATGAACAGCCTTTTAAAGCAAACAGCCTGGCGTTTTCTGTTGTGTACACAGTCTGTAGTGATTAGACAACTGGGTAACAGTAGAGTATTTTCCCTTACAGAGAGAATGACATGTGATCTTGAATCCAGTTTAGGCGATGAGATCTGATCTCAGTTGTTTAGAAACGATTGGTCGAGACAATAGCAGAATGTTCATATTTAAGTAAGACAGGGCAGCTTTCTGGAGGTCTGGCTGTGTAATTTACTACAGTGTGGTCAGCAAAGGGGAAGCCCATTCCAGGTGTTCCCACTTCACCGGCGAGAAATACGAGCACTGGTGTATCAATCAGTACTCTTTAGATCAGGGCCTACTTCTCCAGCACCAATTGCCTGTGTCGCCCAACACGGAACGAGCGTCGTTTTCGCAATTATTCTCCAAACCGCTCCGTCGTAACTAATCCGAGATCTTTTCTACAGAACTGCTGGCTGCAAAACACACCCCTGCCGAGAGCAGTTAAGCCAGGGATTTCAATCTAAGTGCTGAAGTAGAGGACGTATAAGGAGAGACCAATGTGCCGAACAGTCTTTCCCTTAGACTGTAATTGTTTTCCTTTATGGGTGTTAAACTTGTCATCCTTGTGCCGAAAGCTCTTAAGGTTCCTCGCGTACCGTTAGCAGCGACTAGGTCTCAGGCGGCGCTCAGTAGCAGTAAATCTCACTTTCCGTCTAATGCCTTCCTTCTCTCTCGCTCTGCTTCCGTCTCAGGCAGCAGCCACAGACTCAGCTCCCCATCACCACCAGCGCAGGTGTGGTCTACCCTGGCGCCATAACCATGGCAACCACCACACCCTCGCCCCACATGACCTCGGACTGCTCCAGCAACTCAGCCAGCCCTGAGCCCGCCATCCCAGTCATCCAGAGCACCTTCGGCATGAAGATGGAGCCCGGCACCTTGGTGGGCAACGACCCAGTCAATGGAGAGGACGAGATGGACATGTACGAGGACTTTGAGGACGAGCCCAAATCGGACTACAGTAGCGAGAATGAGACGCAAGAGCCCGTCAGTGCCAATTGAGGCTTCTTGTCCCAGTGGAGAACATCCTCTTACTGGAGCAAGGGAGTACTGAAGGAGAAGAATGATTAAAAAAAAATTACAGAGAGAGAGAGAGGGAAAGAAAGAGGGAGAAAGAGAGAGAGAAACTTGTTTCTGATAATATATCCTTTAGGAGCCTGCATGCACATGTGGCTCCCACAGATTCAACAGCTATTTGGTCTTAAATGTTTCTTCGAGTGTGAAGCAGTTTGATTGTGTTTCATTTTGGCTTTTTTTTTTTTATTCTTATCTTATTTTAACTTGTTTTTTTTAAATGGACATTTAACAAATTAGGATTACTGCCTGTAAAAAGTTTAGGGAGGAGAGGACTTGAAAATTTAAATCTTTCATATAAAATTTTAGCTCTCACAGTCTTACATTTTTCCATTTTTCTTATGGATACTTTTTTTTGATGGGGTTCTATATTTCTCTCAGGTATGCTGTGCCAGCCAACAGCTTGTGAATGTTTTTCATTTGAACTATGTAAACACACAAAACAGTGAAACGTCATTTCAAATTCGGGAACTCAAGTCCTTACATACGTAAACTCCCACTTATATTCTTTTTACTATTGTTGTTTTGTTTTTCACTACATTTTTTAATGTCCAGTCATGCCAAACATTTCGTAAGCTTCCCTGTAGCATAATCTTAAATTTTAAAGTCTTAAGGAAGAGACTGCATGAGTCTTAGACAATCCTTCGCAATCTTATCAAACTCAAAAACCCAATCACTTCTTTCCCTCTTCATTGAACTACCATAGTGAAGTACTCAGGAATTTAGAGGCAGTGTTAGATCCTGGACTTTAATGAGAAGGTCTCTAAGACCTTGCTCACAAGTTCTACCATTTTTTTCTTCGTTTTTTCTTGGAGATCCAATGCAGTGATCACCCAGCCTCCCTCATCCCGTTGCCCTCTGGTTCAGTCTTACCAACTAAGTTCTTAATCAGAGTGATTGTAATCTGGCCAGCATGCCAAGGGGCCAAAGGCATCCAATCTGTGAAATTGGAAAGGCAGCAAAAGGCAGCTTTGGTGGCATTACAATCACAAATTGCTGTTGTACATTATGTACAGGCACATTCTGTTTGAATCCTTAGGCTCCAGGGCAGAACATTTAAAGTCCTTAAAGGCTTTCTCTCATGCTAAAGTCTTGGACATTGTAAAGATTAATTGACACAAGAAAGTCTTAAAGCAGAGCATGCTTCGTGCAATGTGTTCATAAATAAGTCTTAAGGAAAAACAAACCAGTTTATCTGGAAGTTTGAGGCCAGTTTTGCCGAGGGCGAGCAAAGGAGACCGCATCAGAAATAAACACACACGTTTTCTCCCGTTTTCTCTTTGACGGCTTTCAAAAATATTAGGAGAATAGAACCGACCTCAAGAAAAAAAATTATCCTTTTGCAAAAGCAGGGATCCAAAATTTGGCTTTGATGTTTTTTTTTATTCTTAAAGCAAGCAGCCGTCCACTCTCTGTGAGCCGCGTCAAGGTTCCATCCATAAAGCAGAGCCGACGCTGTTGCCGGTGCGAAAGGACGGCCAAGAGGCGGCCAGCGGTCAGGACCTCTTGTTTGAGGCCACGGCCCAGTGGTGAGCCCTGTGGAGCGGGGAGCTTTGCCCACCTCCATCTTTCTGCTGCCCTCATCTCACCTCTGACCAATGGCCTTCCTGCCCCCAGAGGCTGCCATCTGGCTTCCACCGCAGGTCCGTACCCGAGAGAGGCGACCAGACAATGGGGAAGGGGGATTTTACAGTGTATTGTGCTCTCTTCCATCAAAGTGCAGCAGAGAAAGAGCTGCAGCCAGGAACAGCCACAAGGTGCTGGCGAGCAGATGGAACAAGTAGATCAAGCTGTGGGGGATTATTAAAATGACTGACGAGTCAGTATCGTCTGAAACGCGGCATTATTAATGCATGATGCCTGCTATTTTCCCCGTGCCCTTGAACCTGTCTTTTTCCCCATCAGTAACCCAGGGATTAGAATAGATGCAAATGGTCAGCACTGGTCCCACACACCAGGGCTGGGGCTGTTGGTCACTGCATTGCCTCCATAAGGTGAAAATGATACCGATAGCGCTTATTGTTCACAGCATTTTGAGGCATTGACTATGATATTTAGCCCTGAAATCAAAAAGCATTTACTTTTAAGTCTTAGAAGTTTTGAGCACTTCTCTAGTTGATTTTAATCTCATTTTTATATTCTTTTAGTGCTTGTTGTGATTCTTTCATAAGGTACAATGCTTGGTAGGGTTTCCCCTCAGTACGCTGATTTTTTTCCAGTCTCGTTTAAACCTTTTTTTTTGTCTGTTTGCTGGTAGATTGGTTGACTTGTACGTGTTTTGTACATATTTTCTTGACCATGCCAAACCAATTCTTTAGGCTGGCGGTTGAAAAAGACTGATGTTGGGACTGAAACTTGATTGCGCTTGTATAAAGGGGGGAAAAAAATAGAAAAAAAAAAAGACAATGTCAATCTCACACAGAGACAATGCTTCATAAGTGTTACAAGCACTGGATATAAATGGTATTTTTATCAATTTTGACTAATGTGAAGCCGTCGTGCGAGAAAAAAAAACGACACGAACAAAAGTGGCCTGTTTGGACGTGTGGGCGCGGCCCACGGTTGCCAGATTTGAGTCATTTTTCTCTCAACTTATTTTGTTTATTTATGCAAAGACACGTGATGAATGAACATTTTGTTTAAGCTCCAGTGCTGCCTAAGGGAGAAAAGAGCAGTATACTCGACAGAAGGCTTGCATAGAGACTGGTCAGCCGAGACACACCGGACTTTAATAGCGCATCTTATCGCTCATGTACGTTTGTGTTGTATATTGTATTTGAACCTATATAGTGCATATAGACATTTTATTGTATTTATTAGCCATTGTTGGCTCTAAAAGTGTCAGTACAACATGATAAAAGGACAATCAGAGAAAAAGAATAAAAAACAGAGATCTGAACCTGAATTGGAACTCAAAACTAAAGTTTCTTGTGATGGGTTTTTTTTTTGTTGTTGTTTTTTTTTTTTTTTGTTTTTTATCAATGCACCATCTCATCAGTTTGTTTGAATTGTAAATATAACATAGGAAAATAGAATTCTATTTTTGTTCATGGATACTTACTGAAGTATAATTTATGTATTTGACTGTTTGCTTTTGTGTTTGTGTATGTTGCTCAATGTTCTTACAAGAAAAAAAGCAAAATACTGACAAGTCACTGTACCTCATATAGATGCTGAACTGACGTCCCAGTCGATCAATCAGTATTGGATGCAGCTTATATATCCAGGCACCTCACTTGGCTGTATTTCAGTGGAGACGCCTGGTAACGAGTCAGTCAGAGCTCTTGTGTTTCAGGCTGGCGCACCCCTTTCCTAATAAATGCTGATGACGGAGAAAATCAAAGCTCTTTTCCATAAATTTCTTGCTTATTACATTACATTTATATTCTTTAAGTTATTGAATTTAATTAATAGGATCTGAATTTGATTGAAATTAAATTGCACCTACAGTTATAAGCAGCAAGTGAGGTTCTTGTGAGCTCAGTTTGTAGAGATAAATATTTATTTCTGACCCATTCTGTGCGTCTGAGGTCCTCATACTGTCTGTGTTGCTTATTAGTGTTTAATGGGAAAAGAAAACATCATGCCAGCAGCAGCTGCCCCGTATTACATTTGTGTTAGACCCATAACTGTCACTGCCACACGCAAAGTAGGTACAACAACTGAAGACAAAGTGTGTATCGTGTTTCTACTTATTATACTGTAATTCTTTTTTTCTGTCATTGGACTTTTGTGATGTATATTGTGGGACTGTTCTTTGTTAATTTAATCAGCACAATTCACTGACATGCTGGACTGACATGCTAGCTGCTGTTCAGAGGAGTAAAAGTTTGCTGTCAGGGACGACGTAATGCTGTTGTCAATGGTACTTTTGCTTTGTAGATTTTCTAGTCTCTCAGCAACACTGTGTGTGGCTCCTCTGTCGCTAGAGCCGCTCTTATTTTGAATCCCGCTGGCAGCCTGATTTTTTTTTACAATTTTTTTTGTTTTTTTTGGTTTGGCATAGAGACCGGTTTTCTCGGCAGGTACCTAGGCCCATGGCAGGTATCGTTCGGGCGTTAGAGATATAGAAATAGTGTCTGTTGCTGCTTTGAAAAAGAAAAAAAATAAGTCTAAAAATGTAAATAGTTTATCATATCTTGTACAGTCCAGTGTAAAGTTTTTAATTGAACTTAAAAAGGTTGCCATCACATTTGTGTTCACGTTCTTCTTTATACAGTACAAAGGACAGCTATTTGCTAAGGATATTATTGTTTAAAAAAAGACAAAAAAGGTACTAAATTGTTTTTTTGTTTGTTTTGTTTATTTTTTTATGCTTGGCTTCAGTATGTAAACCAGCAACTTCTTGGTTTCCATGTGCAGTATTGACGTGAGGTAAACTAAAGGTAAATTAATTCTACAGTTGTATGTTCAGAGACGAGTCTTCTCTGTAATGGTAGTATTAATTAATATAAGTAAAATATACCAGATGAGTGACACATTTTGGTGTATTTAGGCACCTTAGTGGATTGTACAATTATCTAGGTTGTTCTCCGCACAGGAGGCATTTTGGCATATTGTAATGTAACACCATTTCTACAGTATAATCAATCCATTGATGTACAATGGCAGAAGAGGGAGTTCCTGCCTGTTATTGCTCATTTACCTCAAGAGTTTCCTCTTTTTCCATACAAATAGAGTACACACACATACACACACACACACACACACACACACACACACACACACACATATACAAAACAAGAAAATCGTCTCACCATCACTCCATCTTTTGTACTGCTGTTGACACTTACAAATTAAAGAGACATTTTGTTTTAAATTGTGTGTATTTTTTCTTTTAAAAAAAATCTAAGACTGTGTAATTACATTTTAATATTTAATTTTAAATGTATGTGTCTGAAACACTATATAACGTGAGAAATACAAATATAGGATTGTATTGTTTTCAGCACAATGGTATTAATATGACTTGGTTTCTCACTTATTTTATTTAATGAACCACTGATTAGATGTGAATGTCAGCTTCCTTGAAAAAAATTATATATAGATATATAAACATTATATTATTTGTATTATGTATTGTAGTATGTATTTTTTTTTCAAGGAAGCTGATATTACTTGAAAAATTTAATTATTGAATATTTGGATATTTGGATGTAAAAATCAGCTTCTTGGGAGAAGATACAAATACATACACACACACACACACACATTTATTTATTTATTTAATGATTGATTGATCGATTAATTGTTTGATTTAAGCTTGTTCAATAGTTGCTACAATTCAGTAAATACTTATTGTGATTTTTATTGTGTTTTTATTAAGTATACTTATATATTACTCGCTTCCTTTGTGATGGTTTGTGACTCCACGTCTTGTCCGCTATAAACTGAAATGAAGCGAACTGAATCTGGCTGCTGCCTTTCACCACAGTCACAAGAGAAAGGCCTGACTGACAGCAGTTTAAGTCTCTGCTCTGTGATTATTTGATTCAAAGAAGAAAACAGATGTTTCTTAGGCTTCCCTCATACATCTATAAGTAGAACCGTGTTCTTGCATGTTATCCTTCAAGCTGAAACTCACTACAGAACAAGCTGCAGACTTTGAAATAAGCAGTTTTTTCAATTGCCACATTTACACAGCCTGTCTACATTTACAGGACTTTATGCACTCGTTTACATGGACTAAGAAATGCCCATGCGTTTGCTAATCTCTCTCCAGTGTCTGTATGAAATGATCTCAAGCTTCTTTCAGGCTCTATAAGCATTCACAGTGTATTATGAGTCTATTGATCATTTCTTTTCCATTGCAATATTATGTCTGAAAACCGTAAAACCAAAATGCCATTTTTGTATCATGGGCCGAGACATTATAACACAAATATGTTTACGAATCAGTGAACTTCTGAGATATTTGAGGTAATTTGCACTTAATATAACACAGCTCATGTTCACAAGAGTATATGTCAATAGGCATTTGCCCAGTAACTTCTATTGTGCATTTATATCGTATTTCCTCAACAATAGGCCGCACCACATTATCGGCCGCCCCATCCTACAAGCCGCAGAAAATGTTTATTTATATTTTACAAATCTAAGATAAACTGCCTCATTTTATTAGCCGCATTGTTACTGAATTTACTGATCTGAAGTAAAAGCATCTACCGTGACCCCAGCAGGCCTTTGCAGTTCTATACCAGTAGTGACATTATACCGTAGTTGAGCATAAACCAGTGGTTTTTAACCTTGTTTGAGGAACGGAACCCCACCAGTTTCATATACGCTTTCACCAAACCCCTCTTTAGTGAAAAATAAAATATGATTTTTTTCAAATTCAAGACATAGATATGTTTTTTACTGGTGCACAAA
>JBBIGC010000039.1:6220908-6232907 GCA_037576955.1 Lepidarchus adonis
AGATAGATAGATAGATAGATAGATAGATAGATAGATAGATAGATAGATAGATAGATAGATAGATAGATGGATAGATTCACTTTTCACTTCTTGTGTTGCGCTCCCTTGTTTTTACAGGCAGAACCAGGCGACAGCTATCTATAGAAAATTGCGTCTTCGGCAGTTTTATCTCATCTTGCTGGCGGATGCCGTTTCATGTTCGTGTCGCTCATCCTCATTTTCTCTGCTTGTTTCATACACTTAACTCCCTGCCCCTCTTTCTCCGAGGGCTTTGAGTTGCAGGGCACAATGTTCAATTTTGCAGCAGTTTTCAATCTGTTGTGAGTGTGTAATGCTGTTTGAAGAAATGCCTTGTGTAAACCGATTTGAAGTGTCAGAGGGTATTTGAGATGTGCTCACCGATTGACTTAATATCAGCCCTGATTGTTGTTATTGCCGTATTCAGTGCCCTTCACTTTCAAGTGTGCCATTTTAGGAATAGCAGAGAAGTTTCCTTGGAACCAAGGTGAGAGGCATAAGGTAGACCACCTGTCAGAGGACCGTTGACCCTTTAATCGTCTTGGCTCTGCTAAGCTGGTGGCTCCCTCAGTAGATTTGATTTTAATGCGCTGTGATTTTTTTCTCTCCCCTCAAAGCTCTTCTTTTCTTATCTCTGTCCTGCTGTGTAGTTGAAGCCCCAGTGCAGCCAAAACAAGCCTCAAATCCCTCATATTAGGACAAGTTCGAAAAGACAACTTAATCATTAATCCATCCTCTTTGCTGTGTTTTTCTCAAAGAAACTAAAAACGAAAGGGGGGAAAATGCTCGGACAAGATGTTGACTTGGTAATTTATTTGGTATTGTGTCCTAGAATAGAGGTCAGCACATGCGTTCAGAAAAAAAGAAATACTTACCACTTTGTTAGGGATTGAAATGAGTGAATGAAAGCGTTTCATTGTCATTCGGGGGTGATTCAATCTGAGGTTTTAGGTATTAGGGCAGATCAGGGCGTTTTTAAATGATCAGGATCAGCACAAGCATGAAGGAGCTGAAGCCCAATCCTTTGTTTAACGTCAGTCGTCACACAGGTGCTGTAGATAGAGATGTGGAAGCATATGGTTAAAATATCAAAAGAAATATTTAAAGCAGAATAAAATTAAAGCGTGGTTATGTGTAACATTTGTAATATGAGCATTTTGCGAGGCAGCATTAACAGAACTGCATTTAATTTTTATTATGACACCTGAAATTAAACACTTGACTGAATACGATAAGTTCAGTCTGGTAACTCAGCTGCACTGCACTGAAGTAACACACACTGGAAGACACTTTTAAAGCAAAGAGAGATTTCCTTTCGACAGTGAAAATGCAACAAAGATTCGCTACGAGGTATTTAATCAGATGTGATTAGTTTTACTACAGACATTTGAATTTCCAATGTTTAATATCAATAGCCTCATTGTGTACTGGTTTACTCCCTCATTTAGAATGTGCATTAAATGCATCAGTTTTGTTGATCCTATACAGCAGTGTGTGTTAAGCAGACAGTCAAGGACAATAGCCCGTTTCTTATTGATGCTCGTTTCCAATAAACGTTGGGTTTGAAGAGATGTCGCAACAATAGTAGCCTGTCTCCAAATACCCCCCACCCCAACTTTCACGGGCACGCACATCTGCAAGCTTTCACTTTCTACCTCCATGTTTTAACAGGATAATAAGGAATAAACTGATTAAAACAAACCTCTGATTTTTAAAGACAGTTATGTTGTAATTATCAATATCTGAGGGTTATTGACAGATATTAAGCGGCTCTGTTTAAACTTATCGCTGCATTTTGTGCTAAACCTGAGGGATGATTTTAGTCATGATGTTTTATCTTCTGCAGGACATTTTGTGGCTGTAAATACCATCACCATTCCGTCTGTGAGGAGAATAATAACGCGTCTCCAACAAACGCTTGTCTCTATTAAATTAATTTTTTTGAGTAAAAGGCTGTGGCTACTATTAGAAGATATACGGTAGATAAGAAACAGGTCCACATAATTTTATTGGACAATGTAAGAATTCTGTTGGATTTTTAACACACATTGAATTTGAATAACTTTGTATTTGAAGAGGGCACTGTAAAACTATTATCTAGGAAAATACAAATCTTGGCTTGACTCAGATCGGACTCAGAGGCAAAAACAAAATATGACATCGGCATCTTTAAATGGCATTATACTTGATGACATCTCTCCATGTTAAGGAGCATTAAAAATACACTAAATAATAAAACAAAATGTTATAACAGTAGAACAGATAAAGTTGAGTGATGATAAGTGAGGTGGTGGAAAGTTGACAGTGGAACAGGTCATTCTCCACATGGTAAATAAGGCTGAATTCAAGGTGGAAAGTCAAGTTCTGTTAGTTTTATTTCTATAGTGTTTTTTAAAGCTGATATTGTCATAAAGCTGCTTCATAGAAACTGGGTCTAAACCCTAATTAGCAAGCCAAGGGTGACAGGATTTTGCTCATGTTTTTGTATCAGTTTTTCAATAAAGTATTGAAATTAAGACGAGATTTCCCAAGCTACATCAGCATATTATTGCTATAGTGGCAATAAATAAATAAATAAATAAATACATAATACCACATAAATGGATGGGTTTAGGTCCTAGAATTTAGGAAAATCAGAGGAAAAACTCCATAAGCTGGAAGAAGAAACCTTGGGAGGAACCATGACTCAGAAGTTCATCCTCCTCTGGTCGACAGCAATAGTAAAGTTCATAGCGCTGGAGTCAGACAAAAGCCTATAGCTTGGAGCAACAGAGCCAGCATACACATATGTAACACATGGAGAACGTGGAGAACCGTTGAACTAGCCTGGGACAGGTGATGATCTGGGTTCACTAGGGGTAGAACTTTCTAGTGTACAGGTGAGCCTTAGTGCTGTCCATATGGGGCCTCCTCCGTCAGACTGAGTCGTATCTAGTGATAAGATCTTCAAGAAACATCTACTACTTGCTACTATATATATTCACATGCAGTAATACAATATAAATATTATACGCTCATTAAAGTGGCAATGTGCATTGCCTAAGGTACTTGTGTGTGGTAGATGTGGAGGTAGAGTGTGTTTTGTGTATGTCCATGCAAGTGTAGGTATGTGGTTCATGCTTTTGTATGTGTTAATGATATGATAACATTTGCTGAAAAGTGAATTGATATTGAAATGACTCGTCCTTGATCTCCTGTTTGCCAACATATGTTGGAATAAAACACATTTATTGTGATGCTCATAGTCTAACAAAAAGGGTATAGTATGGAGTGGCCTTCATTTGATATTTCATCTTTTTAAACCATGTATCTTACATACTGTAGTTCTACAGAATTTGAAAAGCTGATCGTGTCAGAATTTGGAGCCGTAGAAATGGCACATTTTGCATTTTAAATACAGTTTACAATAAGTGAAGATATGTTTTCTTGTAAAGTAATACTAGTGTCTGGCTGAAAACTGTGTGGAAGGATAGATTGATGGATGGATGGAAAAATGCATGTTAAAATTTTAAGAATTTGATGTTGAATGAAGCAACAGAAATGGTCTTAAATCACTGACAAAAAGCACATTTTACGTTAACCTCCATTACACTGCACAACAAAGTTTTTGCTTCTTGAACACTGTTGCGTGTTTCTCATAGATTTTTAGGTGCTGATTCAGTTTTGTCATGATTTTTCTTATATTTGTCTCCCAACATTTTCGCTCCCACGAGTGACTTATCAACAACGGTTTGTGCAGCCTGGACATGTCCAGGCATGGAATCAAGCCAGGTTGGAAGCTGGTCTGTGAAAGATGACCTCCTGGACATGCCTGGGAAGGATGAATGAGTTTGACGCTGTCTCAGTATGCTATAAAGGTGGCTTGCATACACTGATCCTGTCCATTTGGTTAATATACAGTAGATAGTTATTATGTATTTATATTATTGATATATGTAGCAATATAACAGTAAGTCAGCTTGATGATATAGACATTTTGGTGTCGGGCAATTAGTCTCACCAATATCTGTGGCATTTTTTTTTTTTTGTTGAGTGATTTTTTTGTGAACACACCACAACGAAATGTGCATTTCACACGTGGAGCAGTGGGCAGCAGTCAACAGCCGCAACAGCCAAACAGTGGTGCCCGGGCTGGGACTTGACCCTGCAACCTTCTGCTCTCAGGGGCAAACCACTAGGCCTCAGAGACTTTCGCTCTGGTGGAGAAAGCTTATCATCTGTATTTCAGCTGCAAAATAGGTGATCAAGCCAAGCAATGGGCGCCTCGCGTTTGCTGTCGGTCTGAGGGCCTGGCTCAGAGGTACTCGAAAGACGATACTGTTTGCTGTTCCAATGATATTGCAAGAATAGAAAGACAATGTGACAGACTGTTACTTCTGTTTGACTAATGTGTCTGGTTTCTCTGCCAATTGACTAATTGAATATCCTAATCTGCCTTCAGCAATGAGACCCGTGCCACATGGCGACAGTCTTCCAATGCTAAAACCACCAGAGGATTGGACCTTAGATGAACCAGATGAAGAAACTGAGAGTGACACTGACCCCGATTTTGAACAATGCTCATCAGGCGATCCACATCTGACAACCCAGTCCGAATAGAACAATTTGGTCAGAGATTTGGGTCTGTCAAAATCAAAAGCTGATATAACCAAATCAAAAGTCTCTGTTTCTGTTGTGACATTGAAGGATTGTTCTAGGCCTTGGGTTGTGATGTTTCTTGTCAATGTTGATGCTTTGTCAATGTTAAGCTGTTCTGCTACACAATGGCAACATTTATTCTTCAGTACCTGTTGGCTATGCAGCACACGTGAAAGCAATGTATGACAGTATGGACTGTCAACTGAAGGTACAACAGGAATATCTGTGGAGATCTTAAAATCTTTTTGTTTCATCTGTGAAATAGAAAGTCACATTGTTCGTGACAGAACTGGCCACTCCAAAAAGTTAGTTCCATGATAGAAAAATGTATCGCATGAATTGCGTGTCGACCAGGCAAGGATATTGTTGCCTCCTCCTCACATAAAACTGGGACAAATTTTGTGAAAGCAATGAAAAAGAAAGTTGTTTTTCTTTATTTAAGACAGATGTTCCCAGGAATAGCTGATGCCAAGATCAAAGATGGCATTTTTGTTAGACCCCAGATCAGACATTTATGAGTGACAAGTGGTTTGAAGATCTGTTAGTTGAGCTGGAAAAATCATCAGTGAAGACGCTTTTACACATTTCTTGTAAAGTTGTCACTTTAAGGATATACTGTAAGGCATAGGATTTAAATTATTGTCCTTTGTGTCACCTAGCTCAGTAGCTCAGTGGTCCCCAACCACCGGGTTGTGGAGCCTTTTGAACCGGGCCGCGGGCCGGTACCGGGCCATACAAAAAATGTAAACTTTTTTTTTTAAATTCGATCTCAACTGGAGCATCTAAGTATGCTAATGCCTCAACTTTGCCGGTATTCAGGATGAAAGTCATGGCAGAAAACCCTGAGATCACCACAACAGCACTGGAAACTTATTCTGAAAGAACCTTTTACGCATTACCTCAGTGACCAGAGTGCGTGAGGAGCAGAGGAGGACGTTACTCTGATCGTTGTTAGCGCATTTCAGAAAGACGCTGCTAATAAAGTTCCATATTTACACAGTGGATTCACCTTTATTATTATATTTACAAAGTACCACAGTTTTTTTTTGGTCGTATTATTTTTTGTTGTTTTTATCTGTGACACCTTAAATAAGGTCTGACATTAAACCGGTCCGTGGCATGAAATAGGTTGGGGACCACTGACCTAGTTGATATGATAGCAGATTCTGCTGATGTTTGATATTTCTGAACCACACACCATTCTGAGATATAGGTCTTTTGTTTCAGGGCTTATTAATAATTGAGCCGTTTGGGTTCTGGCTGTATCTGGGTAATTTCTAAAGTAAACACGTTCTCATAATTTTATTTAAATCACACCATTTTCCAACCTCAGTGATGGTCTGAGCCATTGTGTGTTTGCTGATAATGGCACATTTAGAACAGACCAGTATGACCGAGGCCTCCAAAGAATGAAAATTATTCCTTAAATCAAATTCAAGCTTGGCAAAGAGACCTGAGTTTCTCTTCCCAAGCTTCCAAATCCCTTAACTTAAAGCCTACTGACATTCATATAGAGGGTGAACTTCAATCAGCGTCCTACAGAGAGCAATAACTCTTGTTTTACTGCTCATTGGCTGTGAATCCCCAGCTAACATAATATGTGGTTTTGACTGTTTAATTTACTTCATTCAATGTGTACATAACTGGAGCAAAGGCCAAGGATGGAGAAAAAGCTACATTTTATTTAACCCAGTCATTTCTTTTTGTTAAAAATGACAAAACTCTTGCTTGACTTCACTTTGAAGGAAATGTCCTATACATCATGTTCAGCTGTTCTCAGTTTACTTGGTACATATTAGTCATTGTGAACACACCCCATCACACAAAGCATCTGGAGGTCAACGGCAGAGGAACAGCGTAGTAGAGCAGTGCATTGCTCCTGGGTTCCTCAGTGGTGCCTGGACCGGGATTTGAACCAACAACCTTCTGATAATAAGGCGTTGGCCTTAACCACTACAGCTTAAAAGCACCATTATTTCAGCCATTAGCACATCCTTGCTCAAAGCCAGCTTTAAAATCAGTGATTTAAGAGTGATGAGTAAAAGGAGGAAATACTGCAGATACAGCCTGAAAAAACAAAGACACAAAAAAACATCTTTCTGATCATTTTACTGGTTTTCTCAGAAGGCATATATACAACAAATGTTTCTCCTTTAAGGGGAAAAAGTTTTTCGTGTGATGAAAGATGCAGTGCATCAGTTTTAATGCATTAAAAGTTGTTATAACGCCAGAAATTCTGCATTGCAGAAGAAGGTAACTGCAGAAAAGTTATTTGTAATAATAACCCATCAGTTTAATGAGTCGTGTTTTATATCAGTGAGACACACTATGGTTAAATATGTCTGTCCTTTCTTTTTCTTTAAAATGTTTGAAGAATACAGGCCTGGAAGGTCTCTCAGATCAACAGGACCTGCTTTTAACTAGTGGATCTCTGTAGCTGTTACTAAACAACCTGAAATGGCATTTAGTCATTATTCTGCTTTTCTTTTTATGCTTATTTTAGCTCTGTACAACACACTGAATGTACATTATCTGTATGATAATGTGCTATACAAATAAACTTGTCTTTCATATCTTCCATTCAGTTAGATATGTTCCAGACATCATGCGATAAAGCAAAACTGTAACTGTTTATTATTGGCAGGACCATGCGAACTGCACAGTGCTAAAGAAAAGCGGCCATTGTTACTGAATGCAGGGCAGCTTTGCCAGCCTGAACCTCCAGAGCATTCCACTGTGTCACATAATACTGTCAGTTTCCTGTTGGAAGTGGCGGCCCAGAAAGAATGACTACACTGGCTGAAGTGTGTTTTAAGTTTGTCTTCTTTTTTCTCCCGTAATTGTGTGCGCCTTTGCGGTGTTGATGGTAGTGGTCTGGACGGGGCTCATAACACTCTTGGAAAAAAAACGTAGGTCTTTATTTCAGCGTTCTCCAGTATTTTAGTCGACAGTCTGAGCGCGGGACCTCTGGCATATTTACTTTAGCATTGTATCTCCAGCTGTAATACGCGTTAAACAAGAAGACCTTATGCCTTCCTGCCAGATGTTGCACACGGCAGTAAACAGGCATCGACAAGGGGGCAGATGTGTCTCAGGGGCGAGTGAAGAGATGGCTGCACGTCCTGAAGAAAGTATTGCACCACGGCGGCGAAACAGGCTCACATTTGGAAAAGTTTTATTGGGTGCTCCATGAAAACGGTAATGTGCAAAGTGCTTCCAGTGAAATAACTCACCTGTCCTCAGCAGCGAGAAGACATTTTCCTTCCAGCCCTGTCTTTTCAGAGCATGTTTTTGCAGCACATGCCAGTAGCAGACTCTGAACTTCATTTTTCACTTCTTTCTTCTCTTATTGTGTATTCAGCAGTACCCCATTGCTTTCTGAGGTTAAGAGTAATGGCACAGTTCTGTGGATGAGCTACATTCTGGCTAATTCTGCTACGGCAGCAGTAGCAAACCCGTCTACTTTACATTTTACCCCAACTATGATGGGTTTACCAGGCGACGTTTTCCCTTCGATAGCTGCACTGTTCAGATAATAGCATATGGACGCCTAACTTCTAATGGCTTTTTGAGCTTGGTCACTTTTAGAAGAGAGATTGCGTTCCCAGCTGTTACCATGATGCAGTTCATTGCTGTATTTATGTTTTATTGGATCTAGAGCCTCGTAACATTAGTTTTTAAATTTTCCCAACCAGACGCCAGACCACACCACAGCTTTGTGCAACTGATGCATTTTGAAAGATTTTGCCATAATGAAACGTGGGCCAACTCGTGAGAAAGTTTCAGGTTTGTACTGAATAAGAAACATTGATTTTTTGTGAGAGGCCAGTGTTTAAATTACATTTTTTTATATTAGATCATATTAGATTATATTAGATTTTACTTTATTATCATTGTGCAGAGGACAAGTGCAAAGCCAAAGAATTACATTTACCATGTACCAGTAACGTGAACACAGGACCTTCTTGCTGTGAGGCGACTAACAACTGAACCACCGCATTATTTAACCATTTATGCTTATTTTTGTCCAATTTGTCCAATGGTTTTATCATAAATGGCTGGTGTTTGCAGATGGTGACATTAATCGCTGTTGCATTGACCTGTAGAGTCTGTAGAGAGTGTTTCCGAAAGCTTTTCAGAGCCCTGCTTATGAGGAACACTACTACCATTATGTATACCAAAGAGTAAAAGAAAATACAGGCCGGCCGTGCCTGGTGCTCTGCTTAGAATTGCATCATTGTGTGTTTAACCTATGCTTCCATGTCGATCAGTTCTGTACAACCGTACTGTAGCCCACTCGTCTGGGACAGGGCCTCTTAAACATTCTGCTGGTGCAAATGTGTAAATTAGCCCTGGCCCCTGTAACGCTGTAGGTACCACGCTTTGACATTAATGAGCAGAGCGAGATCTGCTGATTTAGAGGTGAGGCAGCCCCTTTTGCCACGCTTGGAAAATAAAAGCAAATAATAGATCTCCAGGCTGTAATTAAGTGGATTGTGATTCAACAATGAAGTCATGATCATGTCATTTAGCTGGAAGTAACGCCGCCTTCCAGTTGCCGCAAGGAGTGTGATCACATCTCCACATAGCAAGTCTAGCAGCTCGCTCCATAGCAACCTGTTGTTGTCACCTGAGAGCGGCTGTGCTGGCAGACTGGGGCGTCAGGGGCAATGTGGCAGGCTGCCTGGAGAGCCCTGCTGTGGGCTAGGCTCCTACAGAAAACCTTCTCTAAATACACAGCAGAGGTTTATTAGTCAACCCGGAATTAGCTATTGTGTAAGGCTTCCTTAACTGGGCCAAATAAGTGTAACCTAACAAGGCGTAGGATTGAGAGGTGATGAGGCAGATTTACTTTCAGCCTGCGAATGTGCAGTTTAGTGCATAGCTGCAGGGATGGAGGACCATGCTGCTGAAATTAAAATTTATTTATGTAAATCTGTAGCTCAGGAGAAAAAAAAACTATAAATACTCTTCAGGAGACATTTATGAAGATGCTGTTTATTTTTTTTTTAGTTGCGTTTTAGTCATATTTAATTTTTTTGTTCTTCCTGAGAAATTTGGATTGGAAAAAATATTTACAGAAAAATAATTATTAAAAATATGACTAAAAAAAAGAAAACTGTATCGTCTTAAAAGTCTTCTAAAAGTATTTATAGATATTTGTGTTGCTCGTATTACTTTTATTAATACTTTTCAATTGCAATCATTATTATGACTACTTTTAATTATAACTATGTATGCACACAGAATGTATAGGCCAATGCCACTATTTCTTATTTAATTTTCATATCTGACGTTACTCATAGTGATGATGATGTATTTATTCAAAATAGAGGAGTTAAGACTGCATCCAACTATAAATTATTAAAATATAAAATAGAATTATAAAAATCTAACATGAATGTGATTTTATTATACATTATTATTACAAATTATTAATAATAATTTGTTTATTTATTTGAAGCTTTAAAATTAGGTAAAATTTGAAAAAATAAATAATAAGGATTCTGCTCTACCCAAGCCCCAGTAATGCTAATATGGATAAAAAGAATTGGTCAGTAACATCTGTCACATGTTTGTGAATTATCTAAAGAGCTGAAATCTGCTTAATCATTGCAGTGAACCTTGTGAAGTGTTGATCACGTGTTTTTATTATTAAGTAAAACCTTAATTCTGACAATATATTAAATGCAATTCTGTTACAATTAAAAAATCAATATCAGACACATATTTTTGTCTAATTGCTCACCCCTACTCCAAGGCAAAGCGCTGCTCATAAACAATAACTTTCATAGCAGGTTTTACTGTGAATACCTGGCAACCCGGACTGTAGCGCTGGCAGGGTGTTAACAGGGTTATATTCTAATAATACAGCATTATAAAAAAAAACACCAGCTCTTCAGTCTCTCCCTCTCTGAAGAAAGTTAATATGATTTTTTAGCTGTAACACTCTCTAAAGTCATGGTGCAGCCTAAATGACTGTCCCACAGCTCTGTTTTATTTTGTTCTGCCCATAAACTCGGGACACGGATCAGAATGCAAACCCGTTGTTGCCTCAAACTGCAAAACACACGTATTGTGCCTGATTTAAAGAAGCTGGTGATGGAGCTGATCACTATGTTCTCCTGGTGACTACCACCATGCTTGATTCCCCACAGAAGTGCATGGGGTCATAAAAGTCATAAGCCCATGAATATATGGCTTTTCTGTTATATCTTTTCAGATATTTTATTGATCAAACGAATATAGATTATTAATACTATACTATATTTAATAAAAAGTATATATATATATATTTGTATACATTTTTGTATAATTCATACCTTTAAGGAATGCATATAATTGTGTGTGCACGTGTGTGTGTGTGCGTGTGTGTACACAAAGCAAAATGATAAGACTAACACAAATTAAAATTGAACGTTCAATGGTATAGTAATTAAATTTTGACAATCAGAACAATCAGAGATATTTTGAAAAAATTTCTGGTTTATGAACCAGAAAAATACCATTATCATGTGTTTCTGACGTCAATACTGATGTATATATTACGCTTTATTATACTCACATAATGGGATTAGGTGATTATTAGTGGCCTAGTGGTTAGAAAATTTGTGATCAGAGGGTCGTGGGTTCAAGTCCCAGCTCAGGCACCACTGAGAAACCCTTGAGTAACGTATCTGCACCACTGGTGCTGCTGATCATCTGAAGTGTGTAAGCAGCCCTCAGTGGGAGTGAGACGGGCAAAGGTGCAGCCTCTGCAGGACAGGGTTACAGCGGAGCTGCTCAGTGGGCACAAGGAAAGAGGTTTGTCACTGTTTGACTCTCCAGATATCAAGACTTATATTAGTTTACTTATATTAGCTCTTCTACACAGCAATACATTTTTGTTCAACCCCACTCATCACTCATCACTCATAATGCACACGTTAATGCATTTGTAAGCCTCAGTCTGCTATATTTCTTACATATATATTTTAGTAAAAATTACAACAACAAATAATAATAAATAAATACATAAATAAATAAATTAATAAATTAAAAACATTGATAAAAAATGACAAAATGATTAATATATAAATATATATATAAATATATATTCACTAATCACTAATCACTAATAATTATAAAGCAAATAAACAAACCAAAAACAAATAATAAATAAATAAATTAGTTAATTAAAAACATTGATAAAAAATGACAAAATGATTAATATATAAATATATATATAAATATATATTCACTAATCACTAATCACTAATAATTATAAAGAAAATAAACAAACCAAAAACAAATAATAAATAAATAAATTAGTTAATTAAAAACATTGATAAAAAATGACAAAA
>JBBIGC010000039.1:6234100-6245171 GCA_037576955.1 Lepidarchus adonis
TTATTTTTTAAATATTAATTTTTTTAGCAGTCTTTCCTGATTTGACAGGGTTCCCATGGGTGGGACTGAAATGTGCTTTTCGGTTATTAATTCCACCAAGCTTATTTGCCAGAAATTCTAACTATGCACAGTATCTTTACTAAACGCAGGCAGATCTGACTTATTACACATCATAACTGGTGTTAATATGATCTAGGATTATGATTAGGATTAGGATTATTGGCTGTTGTTTCTTTTCTTGTGTTTTTCAGAGATTAACTGTTCATATGACAGCAAAACTATAATCTGTACATTATGTTGCTCTCTTCCACTATCTCCACATGACTGTGCATTTGTTCCCAATTATCTGAGCTAAAAACCAAGCTTCTGGGAATTCTTTTCTTCCTCTGCCTTTAATTCCTAAATGATTCCTTTTCCTATTTGTAAAGCTGTAAAGGTGTAAATAATAATAATTATCTCTGTTCTGGTTCATGTGTGTTTTTCTTTTGTCATGTGTCCTTGTCTTGCCTTAGTCCCAGCCTTAGTCCCAGCCTTAGTCCCAGCCTTAGTCCCAGCCTTAGTCCCAGCCTTAGCCTCCACCTGTGTTTCCTATTGTGCCTACGCCCATGTCAGGTGTTCCTCATCTACTCTGTGTATTTAAACTCTAGTGTGTTTCCAAGATTTGTCTGATCTCTGTAATGTTTACTGTTGTATGTGCGTTAGTCAGAGTCCGTGTGCTGTTATTTTCCTTTCATTGTGTGCATGAAACATCATCATCATCATCATCATCATCATCATCATCATCATCATCATCATCATCATCATCATCATCATCATCATCATCATTATTGCTATCACCATCATCATCATCATCATCATCATCATCATCATCATCATCATCATCATTATTGCTATCATCACTATCATCATCATCATCATCATCATCATCATCATCATCATCATCATTGCTATCATCCTCATCATCATCATTATTGCTATTACCATCATCATCATCATCATTGCTATCATCATCATCATCATCATTATTGCTATCATCATCATCATGATTGCTATCATCACTATCATCATCATCATCATCATCATCATCATTATTGCTATCATTACCATCATCATCATTTTTGCTATCATCATCATCATCATCATCATCATCATCATCATCATCATCATCATCATCATTATTGCTATCATCACCATCATCATCACCATCATCATCATCATCATCATCATCATCATTGCTATCACCATCATCATCATCATCATCACCATCATCATCATCATCATAATCATCATCATTATTGCTATCACCATCATCATCATCATCATCATCATTATTGCTATCATCATCATCATCACTATCATCATCACTATCATCATCATCATCATCATCATCATCATCATCATCATCATCATCATCATCACCATCACCATCACCATCATCATCGTTGTCATCATCATTATTATAATTATTATTGCTATCGTCATCATCATCATTATTGCTATTGTTGTTATTATTATTTCTGTCATCACCATCATTATTATTGGTATTATTATTATTGTTGTTGATGTTATTATTAATATTGTTATTATTATCAATAATATTATCATCATTATTGCTGTTGTTGTTGTAATTATTATTTCTGTCATCATCATTATTATTATTACTGTTACTATTAATACTATTTCTACTATCATCATCATCATCATCATTATTGCTATCATCACCATCATCATCATCATCATCATTACTACTACTATTCTCATCTATTGTTGTTGTAATTATGTTGTTGTATTATCATCATTGCACTTTTTCCAGAATAAAACATTTCTCCTTTGAAATGTTCTGAACAAGAAGAACCTGGAATGTAAAAGCTCTTCAGCCCTTTACGCACCGTGTGCACTAATCTAAGCTCAAACTAGAAGTTCCTCTACTGTTCTGATGCTCTTCACTGCTAGAGAGACGACGCATGGCCTGGCACATGTGTGATTAAGGAGATCTCATACTTCACTCGTAATCAGCGCCATATGTCGCCCCGCGGCCCCTCACTTTCGCCTTGTCATGTCGAGTGGCTCTCAGACATGCCTCCTGACATGTGCCATCCAGCGGCCCGGCCCGGACTAATGAGAAAAGTGTCTGCCATGGCCACGAGAGCGAGCGAAGAAAGGCGTAGAATTCGTGGCCCATATGTCCCTGAGTGCCAGGTCCTTACTCCAAACAGGCATATGGAGGGCAGCCTCCCCTGACGGCGCGAGGACCTGATCGTAGCAGACAGCCGCCCGATGTTGCACAGCAGCAGCATCAAGAGGCCACCCCCTCCAGGTTGCTTCCTTTCCTCAGTCACTCTGGTCATAATCAGCCTTGCCTCATCTCCGCATTGCCAATTAGAGCCTAATTGGTAGATCTGGATATTCTCTCTATCACGTCTCAGACTGAGCAATGACTTCATTTCCATTATGGCTTCTTTTAGTAGCAACACGCTGCTGGAGCTGCAGATAAGACTTGAAACGGAAGAGAAGAAACAAGATGGAGGAGTCGAAATAAGTAACCGCTTGACTGCGATTCTGTATTATCTCCTCTGGGTCGTCAGGGATCAATTGTGGTGTTTTTCTCGCATTCTATAGGACGGGGAGGGTGAGTGGGGGATAAGCGAGTATTCTGAGACACAAGCACTTATTTCGGCTGCCATGGCTGAAGCACACACCCACATGTCTGCCGGAGCATCTGCTCCTGTTTAACCCCGCTGGTTAGCAGCAGCAGCCCACGCCCAGCCCTCCTCCCAGCATCCTCGGCGTGAGAGCGGTTCTGTGGCTCCCATGCAGGCCCCAGGATCCCGTGCGCTGTCCCGGGCTGTGACAGTCGAGTGATGGCTTTTAATTGCAAAGGGTTCGGGCCTCACACACTGAAAGGTGAAGCCTCAAGAGTTGTCCATCCTTTTCAGTTGTTCCTCCTTTTTCCCAAGCTCCTTTTGAAGAAGAGTGTTGCATGCGAGTTGGCATTAGCACCATAGATATACATGTGAGCGTACCCCTGCCCTGCCCATGTCACATGCGCTGTAGTCATGCTGGAGAGGATGTGGCTTTGGGAGCGAGCGAGCGCCAGACGAGGCCTTGTCTTCTCAGACTCAGGGCTGTCACGCAGAATGACACTGCAGCTCCACGCTGGTGCTGCGGCTGTCAGCTGACTGCTTGCTCATTGTCTAACACTCTCACACACACTGCCAGTAAAAGCTTCTCCCCCTCAGGCAAAGTACATGGCAGTCGGCTTTGTTCTCCCCGCCGCCGAAGCTCATCCGCTAAACTGGAGAAGTCCAATGCAATTAATGGGAGCATCCAGAAATCTCACTTCGCAGGCTCATGAGATGATCTGCTCTCATAGACAAATTTAACGGATATAAAATAGTTCATTATGTGTAGCTCTTCTAATGCAACAAATTGTGCAAAAGTATATGCCCCCAGCCGGTTTCATTCATGATGTAAAGGGTATATGCTCAAACACACTCACTACACCTGTAAATGAGAAGGGTGCTTGAGCAGGGAGATCGCCACACTGCGCTGGGTGCCAGCCCTCCAGGACCAGAGTTGGACACCCCTGATATAAAGCTTCAAAGTGTGTTATTTCTGCTTCAGTGTCATTATCATCTGCCAAATCGTTCGTTAGTAAAGCAGTTCATTCTCCCCCTGGTGCGCAATTCCTCATCAGCCCTGGGCTTCGTGAGGGCCGGCCCTTGCTGTAAGGAAGCGGTGGCACGAATTGAAAAAAGGCACAGAGGTGCCACGGCACTGGTGCCCGCGCGACTGTAGTTAGCAGTTCATTATGACTCCAAACAGCTGCAGGCTTCAGAGGGCTGCAGAGGGGGAGCTGGAATGGCTGCCTCACACTGGCCTCTTTACACCACTCCAGCATCCTCCCATTAAAAATAGAAAAGGTTTAAAAACCTGCCAGCTTACAGGAGATGCACTCCAGAGGTGCATGGATGGAAACCTGGAAAAGTGCTGGTTTAATTAGATAAGGAGGTGAAGGAGAGGATCACAAATGCAATAGAAGAGGCACAGAACTGGACAATCAGATTTTTTTATTTAAAAAAAAAAAACACAAAAAATGCATTATTATATCTATTCTTCTTCCTTTCGTGTTTATCTCACCACTGTGACCTTTATTTCTTTATACTTCCTCTCCTCATGTGCAATATTGCTATTCAGCCATTTTGCTTGCACTAATCTTTGTTTACATTATATTATTTACCTCTGTAAATATTCATATTTTTGCTATTTACCTGAATTCATTTCCACTAAGCTTACCCCTCATTACCTATGTATATCTGGAATTATTGCATATGCACAAATGCTGAATTAACACAAAAATAACAAATGTGTAGTAGCTAGTGCTTTGATGTTGTTCTCCTGTAAATACTTTTTTACATTTATTTTTCTTTCTTAAAGCATCTATAAGTTTATTGCAAAATAA
Organism: Lepidarchus adonis; assembly: GCA_037576955.1. Taxonomy (NCBI): domain Eukaryota; kingdom Metazoa; phylum Chordata; class Actinopteri; order Characiformes; family Lepidarchidae; genus Lepidarchus; species Lepidarchus adonis. Next base: position 6,238,563 of record JBBIGC010000039.1, read on the forward strand.
ATATCTTTGTATTTTTACATTGACAATATTGCTATCTCCTCTTAAAAATTTATGCTCTAGCTACTGTTGTGTAATAAAGGCACAGAAATATCATAATACTGTAAATAACAGTTGTATGAATTGTATTTGGAAGAAGAAACCTTGGGTGACACCAATAATAAAGAAGAGTCTCAGTTTTAGAGACATTGAAGACATTGTTCCATCACTAAGGCAATGAAATTAAATAAAATACTCAATAAAAAAAGTTCAGCAGTTTACAAGCCAGACAGGATTGGATGTTAGAAGGGAATTCCATTGGCAAAAAGCAGCAAATGAAGCACATGGAGAACCTGGACATGGTCTATGGCTGCAGTAAACATATGAACAGCATTGAATTTAAATAAAAAAAAATGTAAATTACACTGATTGAATCAAATGCAATTGGTAAAAAAAAAAGTTTGAAAGCAGATAATGATAAAGAGAACAAACCTGTAGTGTGAATATATACAGTAAATGTCTGAAATGATTGTTATAAGTTCATACAAATGCCTTTGCTTAAAAAAGCTGCAGGCCGGCTTCAGGCCAAGGCGGCGTATTTCAGAAGAAATCCCAGGGACCACAGATGATTTAACTAGAAGAGCAGAGCGTATGCAGAAACCACATGTGCAACAGCCAGCAGTAAACAGTAAATATGTGGTCAGCTTGGCAGGACACAGCATTTTCTTTAGAGTGCACAGACAATTTGTGTCAAATAAAGAGAAGGCAAGCTCTACGACTGTTTTCCCCACTTCCCTCTCCCTTCGGTCAGAGGAGGCACCCTTTTCCTATTTGCTCAGGGCCTATTCAGCAGCTGGGCTTCATTGTTCAATCATTTCCCTGTTTTTCTTCTTAACTGCACTGATTTCAAAGTTGTTTTTTTTATTTATTTTTTTATTTTATTATCCCTTATAGTCCCACAATTGGGAAATTGTTTTTCTCTGCATTTAACCCATCACACGTGCACACGTGGAGCAGTGAGCTGCCGTCCACAGAGGCGCCCGGGGAGCAGTGAAGGGGGCGGTACCTTGCCCAAAGGTTCCTCAGTGGTGCCTGGGCTGGGACTTGAACCAGCAACCTTCTGATCCCAGGGGCCTAACCACAAGGCCACCACTGCCCTAAAATCTCTTTATATCTCTTGTTATAGATATAAATGTGTGCGCATGATATACAGGAAAGCAATGTAGAAGAGCATGGTGCTTTTTTTCACTGCTCCTGCTTAATTCACCCTAATTAGAAGCGGGGGGTGTTTTTTTATGTTGGTCTTGGCTCTGATTTGGTGAAGAGGGGGTGCAGTCACTTTCGAGGAAGTTATCTCTCACTCTAATGTCATGAATGTTTTTGTGTGGATAATGCTGTGTACATTCTCTTCTCATTCAGAGGTAACCTTTACTTCCACCCCACTGAGCAGGGCTTCTCACGGGCCCCTGGCAGATCACAGCTCATAATGAAAAAGGTAAATGGCATCCTGAAATGATTTATTTGGACCAATATGAGAATATTATTTCCAACTTTTCTGGGGTTTCGCAGGGGTAAACACACACAGACTGTATTTTTGTCACTCATTCCCATTAATGTAGGACATTGTTGCTTGATTAATTATTTTTGTCATGTTATACATACGGAATGTGAAAATACCAGCTGACATTTACATCACCAACATTGCATTTGTTTATGTGTTTTATTAAATTAGTGCATTTTATCCATTCAAAGCAGTGGGCACACATGCCCGTGCAGTGGGCAGCCACTGTGGCGATGCCCAGGGAGCAGTAGGAAATTTGATGCCTTTATCAAGGGCATTTTAACCTACTGCCTGGCTCTGAGAATCAAACCACTGACCTTTTAGTCACAATTTGTTTACACTGTCAGAATTTGATCACATTTACAGTTGTGCTCATAAGTTTACATACCCTGACAGAATTTATGATTTCCTATTTTTCAAAGAATATGAATGATAACAAAAAAACTATTCTTTTACTCATGGTTAGTGTTTGGCTAAAGCCAATCAACTGTGTTTATTCTTTTTAAATCATAATCACACACAAACTACCCACATGACCCTGATCAAAAGTTTACATACCTCAGTTCTTGTGTATTATCCCCTTTAACATCAATGACAGCTTGAAGTCTTTAGTGGTAGATGAGGCTCTTTATCTTCTCAGATGATAAAACTGCTTAATCTTGCTGCAAAAAGCCTCCAGTTCCTGTATATTCTTGTGCTTTCTTGCATGAACTACACGTTTTAGGATCTCCCCAGAGCGTCTCAATTATATTGAGGTCAGGAGACTGAGATGGTCACTCCAGAACCTTCAGTTTATTTTGCTGTAGCCAATGACAGGTCAACTTGGCCTCGTGTTTGTCCAGAGTCCAAAAACTCTTTGATCTTTTGTACACACCCACTAATTAGAAGCAAACAGGTGAAGGTGAATGTGGTTATGTTTAATAGCCATTCAAACCTGTTTGTGTCAAGTTGTGTGCATGTTATCAGGCCAAATCATCAGGGTGTGTATACTTTTAAACAGGGTCATTTGGGTAGTTTAGAGTAAACACAGTTATTTGATAATAAATGGCTCCAGCCAAACACTTACTGAAAGAAAAGTGTTGTGTTATTGTTCATATTCTCTGAAAAATGGTGAAGAAATCATAGATTCTGTCAGGGTATGTAAACTTATGAGCATAACTGTACATTAGGCAGATGTTGTTCTCTAGAGCGTTGTACAGAGGCTCAGTAGTCTTCAGAGAAAACCTGCCCCTTACGCCTAAACCTAGACTCCAGTCAAGAGCTGCTAGTCCACCAAGATCCTACCAGAGCTGAAGCTTGTCTTCACATATAAATTGTATTTATTCATTTTATTTTCTTAGTTTGGGATGTGAAGTCCTTGTTCAAGGTGTTCTTTGAAGAGGTGGGTCTTCAGTCATTGAAGACAGCAAAGTTCTCTGCAGTTTCAACCTTCAGGGGAAGTTATTCCACCACGTAGAAGCCAGAACTGAGAAGAGTCTTGATGTCTGTGTTGGATTTTTTAAAACTGGGGTCCAGACATGCTGAGAGGCCAAGGTGTGACCCATGGTTTGATCAGTAGGACCATTTTTGACTTGTAGGCAAGTCACATTTTGCATCTTTTACATTTACAGCAGTGATCTAAGGACGTTGTGGTTGTTTTTTTTGGACCAAAATGAAAATGAACTAGTTATCTGAAAGCCCAATTTATCTTAGCTCATCATTTTTCTCCAGTAAATCTTCATTTGTGGTAGGTCCTGGTGATTTGCCACTGTTGCACATCCCATCCTTTCACTGAACTCCTCCAAAACATGTAGCCTAATTAGAGGCATTGCTGATGATGCACTGTCCTTTAAGTCCACAGCAAGGAATTAACTGTCCCTGTCCCTGCATTCTTCTGCCGCTGCTTCATTGACCAGCCGCACATAAAAATAAACAAGAAAACGATTTCCGTGCCTCTGTAGAACCCTCACAGCGGTAACAGCTTTGATGTGTACTCCTTGATCTCTTTGGCCCATGGTGTCATATCCCCCTGTGATGTGCGGGATTAATTAGGTGGAACGGGTATTTATCCGTTAAAATCATAATACTAATTTACCCAATGCACTGTGGTGCCTCTGTGGGTGGCAGTGGTGGCTCCAAGTTTTATTTTTCCTCCTTCCTCCCTCCCCCCTCCCCCTCATGAAAAGTGCTCAGTCTGACATGTCACTCTAATACATTGGAGACAATGTGAAGCAGAGTGCCGCAGCAGCTACGGAGCCAAATTACTGCTGCTAATCACTTCAGTTTCCTGCTCCGACAGAGCGCTCCGCCCAGTTTGCCATACTCTTTTTTTTGCAAGTGGAATGAAGGGGACAGATTGCTTTTTTAGAGTCTTTACAGCTGCTCTAATTGTTTCTGAGCCCTAATTTCACAGCCCTAATCCTCCGGCACATGACTTTAAACATTCTCCTCCTTTTTTGTAAATTAATTTAGCATGATCTTAATATTTATGATCCGTAATGCACACAAAAGCCCATTTTGTCACGAGTGGCTGCGTGTTTCGTATGCGTCTGAGTGTATCGTATGATTGTGATTATTTCGTTGTTTAGTCGTAACTGCAATATGGACAGAAACATTGTCTCCAGAGCTCTGGGCCTCATGTCTCTTCTTCTCCACTCCTGTGTGTGTTACCTGTATATGTATATGTACTACCTGGGTTTATGTCTCTCCATACTACCTCATAAGCTATATAAGCAATATTAGCTACACTACCCCTGTTAGCATATCGCTGGGCAGTAGCGTCATAACATTTATATATATATATTTGTATTTGCTTGTATAGTGTTATATAGAGTTATAAAGTGTGTACTTATATGCATAGTGTTCTGTAGTGTAGTAATATGTATAATGTTGTAGTGTTATATTGTGTATATATGTATGTACAGCGTATTGTAATGTTGTTTAGTTTGTAGTAATGTGTATAATGTTATAAATTATTATATAGTGTATATTTGTATGTATAGCGTAATGCTGTGTTGTTTAGTGTGTAGTAATGTGTATAATGTTATAAAGTGTTATATAGTACATATTTGTATGTATAGCGTAATGTAGTGTTGTTTAGTTTGTAGTAAAATGTATAATGTTATTAAGTGTATATTTGTATGTCTAGCGTAATGTAGTGTTGTTTAGTTTGTAGTAATATATATAATGTTATAAAGTGTTATATAGTGTAAATTTATATGTATAGCATAATGTAGTGTTATATAAGTAGTGTGTAGTAATATGTATAATGTAGTGTTATATATTGTGTAGTAATATGTATAATGTAGTGTTGTTTAGTGTGTAGTAATATGTATAATGTTATAAAGTGTTATATAGTGTATATTTGTATGTATAGCGTAATGTAGTGTTATATAGTGTGTAGTAATATGTATAATGTTATAAAGTGTTATAAGGTGTATATTTGTATGTATAGCCTAATGTAGTGTTGTTTAGTGTGTAGTAATATGCATAATGTTATAAAGTGTTATATAGTGTTGTCTATTGTGTAGTAACATGTATAATGTTGTAGTGTTATATAGTTTATATATTTATATGTATAGCATAATGTAGTGTTGTTTAGTGTGTAGTAACATGTATTAGTAGTGTTATATAGTTTATATATTTATATGTATAGCATAATGTAGTGTTGTCTATTGTGTAGTAACATGTATAAGTAGTGTTATATAGTTTATATATTTATATGTATAGCATAATGTAGTGTTGTCTATTGTGTAGTAACATGTATAAGTAGTGTTATATAGTTTTTATATTTATATGTATAGCATAACGTACTGTTGTCTATTGTGTAGTAATATGTATAATGGTATAGTGTTATATATTATATATTTGTATGTATAGCATAATGCATTATACAGAGTGTAGTAATATGTATAATGTTATTGTGTTATATAGTTTATATATTTATATGTATAGCGTAATGTAGTGTTGTTTAGTGTGTAGTAATATGTATAATGGTATAGTGTTATATATTATATATTTGTATGTATAGCATAATGCATTATATAGAGTGTAGTAATATGTATAATGTTGTAGTGTTTTATAGTTTATATATTTATATGTATAGCGTAATGTAGTGTTGTTTAGTGTGTAGTAATATGTATAATGTTATAAAGTGTTATATAGTGTGTATTTTTATATGTAGTGTTATATAGTGCTAGTATTTGTCCATATAAGTATTGTATATAATATTATATAATACTAATATGTTAATCTGTAATAGTTTAGGACCTTGCCCTTGTGATCAGATAGTCGTAGGTTCAAGTCCCATCCCAGGCACCATTGAAGTACCCTTGAGCCAGGTTCCCTCTACGCTCGCTGGGTGCTGCTGAAAGCTCCCTACTGCTCCAAATGTCACTGGGTTAAATGCAGCGTGTTAAATGGGGTGTGTACACAATGACATTCACTTGACTGTAATACTCACAGGAAGGTTTTGCTCAGGCCCCAAAGCAATGTTGACTAAAGGGTCAAATGCCTCAAAAATGCCCTGACATGCTGAGTAGTGTCTCACACTGTGACACAAAAAGCACAAAAGAGTTTCAGAGATGTTGTTTATAGTCATGATTACTGAACAGTGGTCAGGACCAACGTCATAGGTTCAAGTCCCAGCCCAGGTTCCATCAAGGTTCCTCTGAGCAGAGTGCCATTCTCCGTGTGTCCGTAGGTTAAAGGTCACATCTCGTTGCCATTCGTGTGATGGAGTGTGTTCACAATAACAAATTGTCATTTTCCTTTCTATTTTTTCAAATGAGATGTTGATCCAAAAACATTTGGGAGATTGGTGGAAAGACAATCAAAAAAAAAATAATGTTATTAATGAATTAACGTTACATTATTTTTTTTCCTCCTTGCAGTGCAGTATTGATTTTAGTTCTCTGTCCATTTTGTAAACCTTCTTTCTCATCCCCCTCTTCTGAAGCTCTGTCTTCCTCTCTCTCTCTCTCTCTCTCTCTCTCTCTCTCTCTCTCTCTCTCTCTCTCTCTCTCACTCTCTCACTCTTTCTCGCTCTACTTTCTCATTGGCTCTTTCTCATTCTCTCTCTCTCTCTCTCTCTG
>JBBIGC010000039.1:6266012-6277609 GCA_037576955.1 Lepidarchus adonis
GTGTGTGTGTGTGTGTGTGTGTGTGTGTGTTTGTGTTGTGCTCATAAGTTTACATCCCCATGTATCTTACACATTCCTGTTATCATTAGTTATCTATTATTATAAGTTGGTACAGTTGTGGTCATAAACCTCTGACAAAATTTATGATTTCTTGGCCATTTGTCAGAGAATATGAACAATAACACAAAAACCATTTTTGTTTTCCACTCATGCTACACTGATGTTTTTTGCATTCTAAGTCATGAAAAAAACAAGAGAATTGTCAAAGGATCTGCAGGAAAAGGTAGTTAAACTTTATAAAACTGGAAAGGGATATAAGAAAATATCAAAGGAATTGAGAATGGCAATCAGCAGTGTTCAAACTCTAATTAAGAATTGGAAAATTAGGGATTCTGTTGAAACCAAACCACGGTCAGGTAGACCAACTAAAATTTCAGTCACAACTGCCAGGAAAATAGTTCAGGATGCAAAGAAAAACCCACAAATAACTTCAGGTGAAATACAGGACTGTGGTGTGGCTGTGTCAAGATGCACAATAAAGAAGCACTAGAAGAAAGATGGGCTACATGGTTGAGTTGCCAGAAAAAAGACATTACTACACAAATGCCACAAATATCTCGCTTACAATCTGCCAAACAGCACAGAGACAAACCTCAAACCTTCTGGCACAAAGTCATTTTAAGTGAAGAGGCTAAAATGGAACGTTTTGGACACAAACATAAATGCTACATTTGGAGAGTGGACAACAAGGCCTATGATGAAAGTTACACCATTCCTACTGTGAAACACGGTGGTGGATCGCTCATGTTTTGGGGATGTGTGAGCAATAAAGGCATCTGGTCAGAATTTTGGGCAGTAGTATATCAAAAATACTGGAGGAAAAATTTGCACTCATCAGCCCGGGAGCTGCACATTGGACGTACTTGAACATTCCAACATTATTATCCAAAACGCAAGGCCAAGTCGACCTGTCATTGGCTACAGCAAAATAAAGAGAAGGTTCTGGAGTGACCATCTCAGTCTCCTGACCTCAATATCATTGAGCCACTCTGGAGTTCATGCAAGGCAAAAAAATTTACAGGAACTGGAGGCTTTTTACGAAGAGCAGCTTTACCACCTGAGAAGATAAAGAGCTTCATCCACAGCTACCACAGAAGACTTCAAGCTGACATTGATGTTAAAGGGGTCGATACATGTTATGTGTAAACCTTTGATCAGGGTCATTTGGGTAGTTTCTGTTGTGATTATGATTTTAAAGGAGATTATAATAAATTCAGCCAAACACTAACCATGAAAGAAATGTTATGTGTTATAATTCATATTCTCTGAAAAATGCTTATGAAATCACACATGCTGTCAGGGTAAACTTAGGGTTATAAGTTCAAGCCCCAGCTCAGGTTCCACTGATCCCACTACACCACTGTCAGGTAGTACTAGCAGTCCACACCAACTATACCTGGAAATATCACTTTTAATCTTTTTCACAGTACATATCTTTAACCGCTGTTGCCTTTCCAATTCCATTGTGCCAGCAAGACCTTTCTGTATTTCTCCTAAAAGTTTTTCATCACACTATAGATGAGAAGAGAGTCGATCTTGATCCTGAGACGGGTGAACAAGGCAATCGTTATGTTCACTCTCTACATTCTTGGAGAATGTGAAGGGTCAGGAGCAAATACATGAAACATTGAATACAACGATTCTTCTCTGTGCTGCCTTAACTGGAGCATGGAGCTCATTTTATGCTGCTATAGTATGATTGAAAGAGGTCAGAATTTACAGTGCACCACAGTTAGAGCTGTTTCAGCAACATGGAGGGACCTACTCCATATTTGGCAGGTGGTCCTAATATTATGGCTGATCAGTGTATATACAAGACTGTTGATGTATTAGGATTTGTGTGTGTGTGTGTGTGTGTGTGTGTATTTCTACTGCTTAAACAGTGTCCTCTTTGTAACAGACTTACCTGTCTGGCAACATTACCTAGAACCTATACCTCTTTAATAGCCTTAGTGTCTTTATAGCAAGTTCTTTGCTCGAGTTGTCAAGGAGTTAGTGACCTGCCAAAGAAAACAGTGTCTGTGGGCAGGGAGACGGGGGCTGCTGACGGGGGTGGGGGGGTGTTGGGGGTTGCTGGGAATTGGCCCTGAGTTGTTCTGTGTGCTTTCTGTTCTCAGACTGGGCTTTTAGATTGAAGAGATCTGTGAGCTTGCTCTGTTGGGACCATCACAGACACAAAGCCCATTTCTCTGGGAGATTGCTGTACTGTTTGCTGACACGAATAAAGCCATCGCCTCTTCAGAGCTGCAAATTTGCCCAAAGACACAGCTAGACCCCCGTTTCCACCCCCAAACTCATCCCACCACCACCACCACCACCTCCGAAAGCCTCCCTGTGAGCTCCCTCTGGTAGACCTTATGCTATAAGCCACAGATGCTACACAGCTTAAAGCCACATGCACATGTTGGGCTATGATATTCCTTTGCCCCATCCAGATTATAAAGATAAATAAGTCTTTTGCACCCACCATACAAGAGACCTTTCACGCACAAACCCCATATGACGTCTCATTTCACGGTTTCCATTGAAAAATAGAGTCTTCCTTTAACTAGGGTGGCACTTTGGTAAAAATAATAAAACCAGCCTTATTTAGGTTTTTTTAGTAGCGATATGTTTGAATAGTATTTTACGAGCCCTCCCTGCAGCAGTTGTGCTGGAAGAAGTAGCATTTTGTTCAGCCCATGAGTTAACTGTTGTGCCTAGTACAAGGAAATGGGTTAAGACCACATACAGGCCCGTCCAACACAAACAGTCCCATGCATTCCTGAGTGGGCCAGTCTGAGGCCTGATTCAGTTCAACATGGAGTGGAGGGCTTGACCACTAGACCCACACCACTCTAAAACATGCGCTGGCTCCCCCCCGCCCTCCTTGTCTCTCGCACTGAGAAGCGCCGTTGCCCAGCTTTCTCATACAGTGAATTAATATGGTCCCTTCATCCTGAGAAACGTTTAACACATCCACCCAGCCTAACCTCAGCTAACCTACAGGCCTGGAAAAAAAGCCATAACCATCTTGTATCTGTGTGTGATGATCGCTTGAGAAAACATTCTCATGCCCCCACCCCCGAAAAAGGATGAACAACAGCTTGCCACTGGCTGAACAATCCCTGCACCCCATTGACATTTTAACATTTTACTCTTCAGTCACTAGTGTTGTTTTCTTTTTCTTCCATTTTTTTTCCTTTTTTTTGGTAATTTCTGTCGTGCATGACGGATTTTAGCAAAGCAGGGTGACGAGCCCAATCCCATGCCTTAATAAATCTCCACCACCTGGAGCCTGGCTGCTCATCCTTGTGGCCTCTAACTGAGCATGGTCCATGTTTATCTTTGTTCTGATTAAAGTATATTAGACAAGGGGATTGGCTGTCACCCACCAGTGAAGGTCTGAGTATGTTGTGTGTTTCATTCCCAAGTGTTTATTACCATACGGCTTACACACTTTGAAACATGTTAGATCACTGTAGCCATGCAAGAATTTCTCTTCCAACAAACCGATTGATTATTTTGGGGGAACATGTCCCTAGTGGGACTGTGTCACACAAAATATATATATCAAAAGGTGCAGGCTTCTTGTTGGTACCTCACATTGTGGCTACAGTAGGGGGCAGAGCTTTTTGTCATAAAGCCCCAGAGTTACGGACCAGCCTATCCTTTTATTGCATTATGGCAGATCTGGAAGATTCTCAGACAGAGTATTCTGATGAACTGGTATGTTTAGATGTTGTCACCCCCTCACTCTGATGCAGTCAATCATGTTTGTTAATGGTGGGCTGTGGTGGGCTGCTCTATGTATGTCCCAGGATACCCTCGTATCTGTGTTACCTTCTGGCTCTCCCTTTTAGTTATGCTGTCATAGCTCAACCATGTACATTATTCTTAATCATTCATGACATTGAACAGTCCTAATAATTTGTGTTCTCTCTCTCTCATGTCAATTCTCTCTCTCGCACTCTCTCTCTCTTTCTCTCTCTCATGTCAATTTTTTTTGTATAGCACTCTTTACAACTGAAGCTGTCACAAAGCAGGCGACAGAGCCTTTGGCTTGCTCATTAGGGGCTCAGACCAGGATTCTGTAAAGCTGTTTTGTGACAACTTCAGTTGTTAAACGTGCTATACAAATAAAACTGACTTGACTTGAGGATCTCCAGCCAAAAATCAGGATGTACCAGAGGGGTCTGGACAGCATGATGGGACAGGAACACTTGTATTTTACAAACAGCTTGTGTAGAGAGAGCGAGAGAGAGAGAGATAGATAGATAGAGATGCATAGGGATGCATAGTGTTGCATGTGATTAAGAATGACGAACATTGTGGTCTGAGTGCAGGAGCTCCTGCAAGTCCCTCTATGGCAGCACAGCTAAAGGGGAGAGCCAGGAGGTAGCACAGACATGAGGGTATCCTGCAATGTAAGGCAGCCAACCACTCGACTGTCAACAAGCCTGAGTGAACGCGTCAGACTAGGGGGCAACAGCATCCAAACATCCCAATTTACCAGAAAACTCTATGTCTGAGAACCCTCTGGATCTGCCCCTTGTCTAGAGCTAACATACAGCTTGACTAAACCAATATGTTTTCAGCCTAGACTTAAATACGATTGTTTGAGTCCCAAACAATATTTTATCCTATCTGTGGATTCCATTCACTTCTGCTGAGAAGGCCTCAAATGTATAGCCCTAAGGTTAACTATCTACCTCTCACCTACTTTAACTGACAGTCATCATGGCCCTGAACAGTAGGAGTTGCTTCCCCACTTTTGTTCTCGACAAGGCCATCTGTCATTGGTGCCCTCTATTCATCTGTCCAAGAATAGTTAGTCTTGAACGGACCATCTCCATGTTCTTCATGTGCATTTGCTGGATTTGGTTCCATGCTGTAGCTGCCATTTTATTAAGGCTGTTTGGTGTCAACCAGACAAGGATGGTTTTCACTTCTGAGTCATGGTTTCTCCCAAGGTTTCTTCTTCCAGCTTAAGGAGTTTGTCCTTACCTAAACCTCAGCTCACTCATTAAGGGTTTGGAGCTGAATTTTGTAAAGCAAATTCTTGACAACATCCCTTACATAGCTATAATAAATAAAATATGTTGAAATCCTGTTATTTCATTTTTGTCACGGTTTCCCATGTCCCATGTTTGTTTGTTTGTTTGTTTTTGTGGTTGGTTGGTTGAATGGATGGTTACTTTGCAGGTTGGTTGGTTGTTAATTTGGTTGGCTGGTCAGTTGAACTCTGTTTTTGAACTGTTCAGCAATTTTAACCATTCCATTTCAGAAAATCCGAAAATTATAGTGAAACTAGCCCATACATATTTGTCTTGCTCTGCTGTGCCCAGAGTCTGTTTATACTGTAGACCATGCCTGCTTCTGAACTCTCTCTGAAGTACTGACCAAGCACCTTATTTATCAGTCGTCTCAGGTCCCAGTGTCTAAATAATCATATTCATCAGGATATGAAAGGACACGATTGATCCTTGATCAGCATTCTAGGTCTAAGGAGTTTCATGCATATATCCCCAGGTCTCGAAATGCGTGAATAATTTTATGCACTGGACACAGTACAAATTTCATCTTGGCCTTCATGGCTCCTGTGAACGTCTTCACAAGCGTTCATCACAGGAATCTGCAACGAAAAGTGTTTGAACATTCACGGTTCCAGACGCAGACGCACTGTAAATAAACTTGGTTCGCCCGCCAATCAGTGAAGCAGCTTTATTGGGAAGGTATGCAAATCTAGGCATCGTAAGTCATTCTTTCTTCCCCTCTGCAATTCTCCTTCATTGGTGGGGAGAGAAAAATGTGGGAGAACAATGCGCCCTCTTCAGTAATAATTAAGCTGATGGCCTATTATGCTGTATTGCAAATCAATGTGTGCAGTCCCTGGCTGGCTGCTGGGAGTGGGGAGGCATTGGCTCAGCTCCAGCTCCGTCTCATGCTGTGAATGAGCAGATGCAGGTGCATCACAACTTTCTTAGGGGGTGGGGGGGTTAAAAGAAGAACAACCTGGTGACAATGGCAGCAGGCCTCTTCAGTGTAATTGTGTGTGAATGCTCATTTGAAGAAGGCTTTGCTTTTGTTATGCAGGTGCTCAGATTCTCTCTATCTCTTTTTCTTTAGCTCTATCTCTCTCCAACTTGCTATGCGTCACTTTGTCTGGATCTATGAATCTTTGCTTCTCATTTCCTTTCATCTTAGCTGTGGTTGGTGTATATGGGTGGGGGATGGGGGGCATACAGCTAAGGCCTGTCTGTCAAGCATGGCATTAATATGTAATTCTGCATTTACAGTGAACTCTAAGCCAACTATATTGGATTTCCCATTTATGGCGTTATTCAAATAGCTTGCATATTTTTGAAATGTGATTTAGAGACCGAATTGTGAAAATATAAAGAGAGAAAAGAAAACATTTTGACAATGTTCTTCTTAATGACCTGGAACAAAAATAAGACAACTACTATGCAACTCTGAGCTGGCCTCATTACATATGCACAGAATATATATTTACATTGTAAATTTCCCTAGTGTTTACCCACTGGTTTGTTTGCTTGGTATCACTCTGTTTATCTGCTTTAATTCCACCATTTTTCAGTCTATTGGATGTTGTGTAGTTGTCATCAAAAGCTGCCTCTCCATGAAAGTTCTAGTGTTTTGAAGGAGAACTGAATATCGGCATTAAAAATTAAATGGTATATTGCAAAACATCACTTCATAGATTCGGGGCAAGTGTAGGAGCAGATGTTCCTCCAGTGATCTGTAAATAAGTGGAATTGTAGATAAAGACGCTGAGGAGGTCGTTAGATATGCAGGAAGCAGCGGAGCCCACTTTAAATTGGCAGCAGGAAATTGTGAGAAAATAGTCATAAACTGTTAGGGTACGTACAGTATTTGATTTTTTTCCCCCTAAGCTTCTTGTTTGAGTTCTTCTTCCTCTCTCTTTCTCTTCAAACCCCCTTTTTCCGTGTCCTATGTGAACTCTTTGAGAGAAAGACCTTGAAGAAGACTGGAAAATAAATTAATCATTGATAAGAAATGGGGGGGGGGGGATCAACAAACTACACAAGGGCTGGTGAAAAAACACGAATTCAAGAATAAGTTGGAGATGAATAGTAAGTCTTTTTTGCAGCAGTGACGGCTTGGGTTTATTATTTTGACTAGCTGTACTTCTTTTATAGCAAGAAAGGCGCACACAGTGTGCTGCCCTCCACATATTTAATGAAATTTCTAACAATTGTTCTCCAATCAGATTAAGTGCTTGTTTAAAATGCAAATATGTTCTTGTCTCTGACATGCTGTAATTAAGTAGAACAATGCTCTATTTTTCCCCTGCTGCAACACAGCTCTCATCAAGGGCTTTGAAAACAGGACAATGATTGACCACCTGGTCTAGTTAAAGTAGCTAAATTTATTAGAGCCCCTATCTCTATAGAAAATCAATGAGGAATTGTATGTGTTGGAGAGGTTCGGGCCTGTTTTTCTATCCACTATGTAATTAGCTTGACCTAAGTGACAGATGTTGAAGATAATTCTATATGTCATCATTATCTTTGTCATAAAAATGTCATGTCTTCAGGCTGCTCAAATTTCTGCTAATTCCCTTTAAGACGGGAACTGAAGATATTGGACGTCTGAGGGATCTGAAAGGAGTTTTAATTCGGTTAGTGCAGAGAGGGGATGATGCTTATGATAGTAAGAACTAGAGTTGAGAGAAAAAAATTGAGCAGCTTCTGGTCTGGCCTTGTGTTTTGATTTCTGATTTTAATCTTTATTAGTGCACGGATCATACAGCCATACAGCTGCAGCTTGACATGTGGCAGGGAAAGCATTCCCCTCTGTTTCTTACTCTTACTCTTACTCTCTCTCTCTCTCTCTCTCTCTCTCTCTCTCTCTCTCTCTCTCTCTCTCTCTCTCTCTCACACACTTTTCCCATCTTTGATGTGTTGTGAGTGTATAGCTTTTTTTCATATACAGTTTTTAAGACCTTCACCCTGTTCCTCAACAGATCACAGAGATCAAACAAATCACACAAGTATGAAACACACACACACACACACACACACACACGCACGCACGCACGCACGCACGCACGCACACACACACACGCACACACACACAGTCAGGCGTTATTTACATATATACAACTTTTTAAAGGATTATTATACTCTATTAATCCCCTTTAGGGGAAATTATTCTCTGTGTTTTACCCATTCGAGGCAGAGGGCAGCTGCTGTAATGGCACCCGGGGAGCACTTCAGTCTGCTGCCTTGTCTGGAGAATCGAACCAGCAACCCTTTGATCAATGTATATGTAGAAAAAGAGAAAAGCAAAAAATATTTGTTGATGCCCATAAAGTTGGAGAAGGATATAGTGTCAAATATACCAAAATATACACAGAGAAGTTACTTGTGTATGGAGAAGACCACACTGACGGTGCATTAGCACAGTGAACTATTAACCCCCCATCTCACCCACCAATCCACATGAACTCTTATTCAACACTAACGGTGAAAAAAACATAAACATCACAGCAAATACAGCGCACAGGGAATTAACAGAGTAGAGTACAGCCCTTTTTATCTGCACACAAACACGGCACTACTAACCCCCTATCTGCATATTTCACTCACCAATCCACGTGAACTCTTATTCAACATTAACGGTGAATAAATAAAATATAATACAGCAAAAATAAAAAATAAAACAGTGCAAACCCCCCTCTCTTTCCTGCTCACTGCAAGCTGCAGTGCACGCAATGGTGTTCGCGTATTATCGTAAAGCATACAGCTGCATTCTACTATTGTATATGACAGTAAATATGCGCATTAAAAAAGGCCATTGAAGTAAGGTTTCATAAGTCGAGAGGATGTAAGCTGAAGACCCCCTGTATATAATGCATGTATATAGTATAAGTATAGTTGTCTGTGTGCCATTAGTCATTTCTTTGTTATTAACAATTACAATTACAATTACAATTACAATTGTGTTTTGTGAATGTTATACCTGTGATCTGTGAATTTATTAGCTTAATCATGTTCACACTTCTCAAGGCACCGTAGGTTTAACAGTTACCTTTGATACTGTATCTACTTTAGCTATAAATACTTCAGAAATAACACACGCTTACTGCCATGATAAATACTTTCTCAACAATCTTCCTTTTTTTCATGAGACTTTCCCACAGTGCTGTATATATAGACACAAACCCATATTGTTTCTGCGTTATGTGTGTGTTTGTGTGTCTCGTCTGGCTCATTTTGTATTCTGTGACAATTTAACTAAAATCAATTTAGCAATATTCCAGCTGGCATGTGATTAAATTATTGT
Source organism: Lepidarchus adonis (assembly GCA_037576955.1). Lineage (NCBI taxonomy): Eukaryota > Metazoa > Chordata > Actinopteri > Characiformes > Lepidarchidae > Lepidarchus > Lepidarchus adonis. The sequence continues at coordinate 6,275,385 of JBBIGC010000039.1, forward strand.
GCCATCAGTTTATTTGAACAGGGACCCGTGGGATCAGGGCGGTGCGAACATTTTCCTGTGTTTCATCTGTTACATGTGGTTGGCTCCGGTATCATCCTGAGTCCTGGGCTTTTGTAGCATTGAAGAGCATTTTAATCACAGGGTCGCGCCGTTCCACAGCACAGCTCAGTGGGCCGAACGGTGGGCAAATCCCCTGCACCCCCGGCTCACCCGCGCTCCTGTGATTAATACAAACAAGCTGCTTCTCCGGAAAAAAAAATGGCACCATGAGAGATGAACCCTGCCTTGTCTCCAGAGTCAATTTATAATTATTATATTGTGTCTCAATTTAACTAAATCAGAGCAGCTCTCACAGTACAGATCGTCTACGAGCCGCTCGGGACCAACATCTGATGAATCCAGAGCGTTCAGTTGCGCAAAAGAAAATTAATTGGATTAAAAATTTGATAATCAGTTTCTTTGTGCATTCAACCTTGCATCTACTCCACTACGCCCCCTCCCAACTCCCACACCAAGTACCCACCACCCCCCACCCACCTCGCAGCATCGGGAGAAAGATTCTAAATATTTCCTCAGCTTCACGGCCAAGGTGTTGATCCCTGCTGTTGATTCATTTAACATAATCACTTTGGCCTAATGGAACGGTTAATACTGGAGTGATAAGCGCGTTTCTTTCCTGAAGGCACCCAATCACTCCGACACAACCCAGAGGTGATGAATGTGTAATTACCAAGTTTGACAGACCTTGTTCAGTTTTGTGTGGGTATATGTGCGCATGTGATGGAGGAGAGAAGCTGCATGTGTCAAGCGCTGCACTCCTGACCTCCATTGCCATATTGATATATTGATAGAATAAACCCATTGCTTTGAGATTATGCTATGGCTCCACACCCATTTAGTGTCTAAAGCCAGTAAAAATGCCATCGTTTATTTACTACAAATTAGTACAAATGACCTGAAACACTACACAATTGGATTTGATTGCATGTATTGCAAGTGCTTCATTGCCAGTGACGGTACGAATGTAGACTTGATTTCATAATGTCGGGACCTTCTGCAGACCAGACGTCCTTGTGAATGTAAAGAACCACTCAAGGTCGGCTTGATCTGAATGTGAAGGCAGCTATAGTGCAAGTCTTGGCCATAATAAGCAGGTGAAATTTGCATCTTTAATCAGGAAGTAGCAGTAACTTGTATAAACAGTCGAATCAAATCAGCTTAAACCAGATGGTTGGGAGGATATAGAGGAAATACGGGTGAAGGAGCAATGCCACCTTTACACTCCGAACTGCTGCCCCACTGCTCTTCTATTACCAGATCACCACGGGATCTGTTACTCCAGGCTAAAGGCTTCTAGCTCCCACCTCTAAAATCTGACAGTGTTTCCTTTTCCTTTGGTTGTTGACAATTGGTTTCTGAGTCTTGTTCCCTCACATCATTTTTTCCTCCATTAAGGAGCTTTTCTTTGCCTCTGGCTCGTTCATTAGGGGCTCAGACCTGGATTCTGTAAAGCTGCTTTATGCCATAGAAATAATACTGACTTGAAAATGTGAAACTTTATTTAAGCTAAAACAATGAAGTAACATGAACTAACAACAATAGTTAAACAGAGGACAGACACTGACTAAGGAGAATGCTACATTTATACATGTAGCTAAATCAAATCAAATAAAAAAAATCTGGTACGTTAGTACAGCACACGTGAGTGAAATTCTTATGTGCAAGCTTCATAATACAGTGGTTTACAATATAAGAGCATAAAAGAAACAAAGAATAATAAATATATGCACATGAATATGCATAATATGTGTAAATCTGTTTGTGTACACTGTTGTGTAAGTAAGTGTATGTATGTGCAAATGTAAACACATTCAGACTGTTGCAATAGAAGGAAGGCAGTATGAAGCGCAAATATGCAGTATGGAGCGCAAATATGCAGTATGGAGTGCAAATATGAAGTATGAAGTGCAAATATGCAGCATGGAGTACAAATATGCAGTATGAAGTGCAAATATGCAGTATGAAGAGCAAATATGCAGTATGGAGTACAAATATGCAGTATGGAGTACAAAAATGCAGTATGGAGTACAAATATGCAGTATGGAGTACAAATATGCAGTATGAAGTGCAAATATGCAGTATGGAGTACAAATATGCAGTATGGAGTACAAAAATGCAGTATGAAGTGCAAATATGCAGTATGAAGAGCAAATATGCAGTATGGA
>JBBIGC010000039.1:6302671-6317720 GCA_037576955.1 Lepidarchus adonis
TGTCTCTATGTTGCAGTCGCTACATAAGCAATTTCCTTAGGGACAATAAAGTTTTTCTGATTCTGATTCTGATTCTTGTGCACATGCATAAAACGTATATATAAATAATATATAATAAAAAAATTATATATAATAAAAATTAATCTTACCCTAACTGCCAGTCCTGTCAGTTACACCCACATGGGCTGACATCTTACTGAATGTTGAGGAGAGAGCGAGGCCCGTTCTACTCATCCAGAGCAAGGCCATATTTGCAGACAGATGGTAGTGGCAGCACCAGGGATTGAATCTGTGATCTGCCATTGACCAGTGGAGGACTAGTGTCCAGCATAGTTTGATGATTGTCCAACTCAAACAACTGGCAGTTGTTTAACAGGTAGCAGTTAGCAGGTAGGTTGAACCAGGTGTATTTGAGCAGGGAAATCACCAGGCTGTGGTTGACACAGGCCTTTAGGACTGGAGTTGGTGTTCCCTTGCTTAGATGTTTGCATATTTCACAGAGGATCTTTCCAATTAATTTCAAGTGACATCTACTCTTGTTAGAGAACTTGACTACATCTTGCCCTCTAACAGTACTTATTTGAGTAGAATTTTTACTTATTTTATTTTCTAATACGGTACTTTAATAACCATTACAGAGTTCAGACAAACCTGCCTAGTAACTGTGTAATCACCTAATAGCTGATGACATGTTATCCTTTTGTACAGTGTGACAAAAACAAAGTCACATTATATCTCCTGGGGAATTACATACGCTGTGTGTATATGCATGCGCACTGCTTGCAGGCGTTCTACAGACGACAGGGAGGAGGACAGTGCTGTGTGTCCATGCTGCGTTTGCTGTTGCACTGGTGTATCATTTCAGTTACATTAAATGTCAAATTAGATTTCAATATTTGGTTAACGTATCTTCCTGTTTCTGCCGTCACTGAGGCCATCTGTCTAAATTCCCAGAGTGTAGAGTTACTGCAGGGAGCAGCCTCGCTCACACTGAGCACTGCAGGTAGTGTCAAAACACTGCAAACGATCTGATCGGCCTTTGATTCCACAGCCTTTCAGTGGAAGTGTGAGAGGTGTTTACCATGTGCAGGGCTGGAGAGTTAAGGAAGTATTAAGTGTTCATGTTAGGTGTGTCGCAGTTCCATGGAATGTCCTGAGGAAACTACAGGAATCTTTTGCGAAAAAGCAGCACACTGAAAATGTGAAAATGCATGCGTTTAGAAAAGCTTTAACATTTACAGTACATATTTGCCTTCATGAAGCTTAAATCAAGTCATAGTTTCAAATGTAGTCATAGTTAAAGTGCCTATATTTCACTCTTTTTCAACTAATTCCAAAGAATTTGCAAATCTCATAAACTTATATTTTGTTTACAATATAAATAAGTCGAATGTTTAAACTGAGTAAATATGCAATTTAAGAATAATTAAAAAAGAAAAATTATTTTGAAATTAATGGCAGCAATAATTCTCAAAGAAGTTTGGGAGGCCATGTTCACCACTGTGTAGCATCCTCTTATAACAACAGTCCATAAACATCTTGGAAGTGTGGAAACTAGTTGCTGGACTTTGTGGGGATGAATGTTCTTGTCTGATATAGGATTGTAGCTTCTTTGTTGTATTTTCATGATGCTCCAAAAAATTTAAATTGGTGAAAAGTCTGGAATGCAGGCAGTTCAGCACCCAGATTCTGCCAAGCAATGCAGTTGTTATAGATGCAATATGTGGTTTAGCATTGTCTTGCTGAATATGCAAGGTCTTTCCTGAAAAAGATGTCTGGATGAGAGCATATTTTACTGTATTCCTTTATTTCAGCTTTGATGGTGCTTTTCCAGATGTGCAAGCTGCCAATTCCATCAGTACTAATGCGCCACCATACTATCAGATGTGCAGGTTTTTGAACTGAGCACTGATACGTTGGATAGAGCCTTGCCACCCAGTTTTTCTGCATCAGTTAATTTTAAATGAGCTTCGTGTTATGGCATTTCTGGATCATATTCACATATGGCTTGTTCTTTGCATGATAGAACATTTACCGTTTGTGAATGGCACAGCAAACCCAAGCAATGATTTCCATGACAAAATCTGATATTTTAATGATTTAATGCAGTACTCCCTGAGGCCCAAAGATCAAGGGCATTCAATAATGATCAAACAGATTCGTTTGACAATACTATGAACTGAAGAAAATGAGAGATTCAAATTTTTCCCAACTTTTCTTTGAGGATTTTTTTTTTTGCAGATTGGTGAACCAACCAGAATGGAATCTCTGACCAGTCTGTCGGCTTTCCAAACTACATTTTGTCTTCAAAGCCCATGCAAGAAGGGAAACTAGGCTTGACACAACACCATGCGAGACAGCATTTTTTTCTATAAAAACTGCATGCCAGCAAGAAGCGAGCAGTTTGAGTCGCTTGTTTACTGATTTGCATTGAAAATATAAGGAGGAAAAAGAAAAGAAGGAGTATAAAAGCTAGAGCATATGGATTACCCTTGTCAGGTTCCCCCTTACCCTATTTCTTGTGCTCTCATTGCTGGGCACACTCACTGCCAGTCACAATGCTTTCTACACTTCAGGATTTGCCCTCGATGGTAGGTCCTGATATTTAGAATGCCAGATATCTGTAGGGCATCTGAGAGGTATCAGTGAGTCTCTTGAAATAAGCCATCTGGGGCTTTTCTGAAAGTGCTCAGCGAGTGGTAAATCAGGGTTAGAATCAGTAGTGTGAGCTAAGTTTAAACATAACAGCAATGGGAGGCACCAACACTGTATTGGGAGGGGCTTTGGTTGTGGAATGTGGCTTGCAGAGACACTGCTATTACATCTCTTAAAAATGTGACAAACACCTCCTACTTGTCATCAGATATAAATCTGTGTTAAATGCATCTTGGTTGCTTTTATAACTGCAATTTTTTATGTTGAATAACCCTATCCAGATACGATGCTGATACTCAAGATGCAAGAATTAAAGATGTGTTAACAGGGTCTTAGAGAAAAGGGTCAGTGCAAATCAATACAATCTAATCTGATGGATCACAATTACTTTGATGAAATATTTCTGTGATAATGCTAGTGGTCAATAACAGTTCTACCTTGTCGTAGGGCGTAAGGAGCCATTGAACCATTTGATGAGTATACGAATAATATGTTATATATATATTCAGACTGACATGGTAGACTTTCCTGCTTGAAACACCAAAGGAAAGAATATCTTTCAGCTGCTCCATCCTTCCAAAGTCTAGGAATTTGCAGAATCTATGCAAAGACACACATTATGGTGGTTTATAGTAGCCATACACCTGACATGTTTATCAGCCATTGATATACATTGTTTTTTGTGAGGCTTTTATTGTATGTAGGGTTGTTTTTTGTTTTGATTTGTGTTTTGTTTGGTTTGGTGTGGTTTTTTTTTTTTTGTTTTGTTTTGATTTTGGTCTTGTTTTGTTTTGTTTGGTCTTGTTTTGTTTTTTGTTTTGGTTTGTTGTGGTTTGTTACGTTTGTTTTTTACTGAATTTCCCCAACGTTAGGCCGCCCCATGTTATAGGCCGTACCATTCCATAAGCTGCATTTCAGCGTAGCTAATTTTATACTAGAGAATTTACATGTAAACGGACATCACTGTACTGCTGTACCTCCACCCACCCGAAAAAAAAAAAAAAAAAAAAAATTCCCTTTTATTTCTGTTAAATTTCCATATCTTTCCATGTTCCACATTTTATACTGACTCATCACTGATCAATCTTTGCACTGCTTTTTGAACTGTTCCTTGCTGCAGTAAACAGTACATTTAAATGCAACTAATCATTTGGGGACGTTGTCTTTTTGGGCACTGAATTATACTTTTAGCGAATGTGTTTTCAGGTTTTGAGGTAGGTTGCCCTGATTAAGCAAGCCGCACCCAATACCAGGTTTGTAAAGTCAATGTATAAGCTGCGGCCTATCGTTGGGTATTGTACGGTAATTTTATTAAATGTCAAAGTAATGGCCCTAGTAATGGAATTTGAGAACATGCGGATGGGTATTATGCACGTCTGTGTTGATTCAGAAATGATCATTGCTAGAACAGCCCTGTTCTTAACTGTAATAGGTTCTAGGGTGACTTCAGACCAAAAGTACACAGTAAAGTGACCGTATACCTTAGATGCATTTTGTCTGTAGAGCTACATCTGATCCTTGTTCCCTATAGCCCTAGTTTTTCCCCTCACTCGGTCCTCTCCCCTCCCTAACTCTGTTTCTTTTTACTTTCTCTTTTTATCTTTACCTTAGGATTTTTTTAAGCTGTCCTCTGCTGCCACTCTTTCGTACTTACTGTCTCTTTCTATATCATCTCTCTTAAATTTTCTCTTTTCTTTTTGCTCTCTCTTTTGCTACTTCCCCCTTGGACCTCTTTTTCCTTCTCTTCTCTGTACAATTTGGGGTGCACCAGCTGTGGTGATTGCTTTTCCTTCCTTGGCTTTTCCTCGTGTGTAATTTTGCCTTGGCTTGGCTTGACGTGGTACCCGAAAGGCCTTGGAAGAGCCCTGAAATAGACAACCCAAAGCAACACGTGCACTCTGGTGGAGGTCTCCCTCAGAAACGAGGCTGATCTGAGGCGAGGCTGAGAGAGGGTTACGTTCCCTGAGGTTTCCAAACTGCGCACATGCAAGTGAGTGGACGTCCCGGCAGATGTTTGTCTGAATACACAGACCAGCCATAACATTAAAACCCCCTGCTGGATGTAGGTGTGTGTTGACCCCTTTTTATCAGAACCAGCATTAACATTCTGGAGCTCCTCTTTGGGACTGGACCTAACAGGAAGCCTTTACTCACATGCATCAGTGAAGCACAATCAAGAACTGATTGTTTACTTGCTGTCTAATATATCCCACCTCACTTAAAAATGCCATTGTAATAAATTAGCCATTAATTTAACATGTGGTTTATCATGTCTTGGTCTTGCTGTGTTGCATGCAAACCTTAATTTCAAGGTTGATTTTGCACTTTATACAATTAAAGGTCCTCAAATATATGCCTCCACTACCCAGGCCATCAGGTTTGTATGAAATGTATAGAGAAAAAATATTAATACACAGGAACCATACATTTCATCTGACATTAATATATTTTGATATATTGTGATATTAAATTTCAAAATGAATATCTGTTAAATAGGTTATTATCATTTATCAAAGCTTTGACAACCCCTACAAGGCGAATGGGCCAAGTGTGGATCAAAAAGTTTGGAAGTTTGAACATTAATTATGAATTTTATTTTATTGATTTATTGATTTATTGATTTATTGATTTATTGATTTATTGATTTATTGATTGATTAATTGATTGATTGATTTATTGATTGATTGATTGATTGATTGATTGATTGATTTATTGCAGAAATATATCACCATGTTGGGACAGTATTTTGACAGAGAAGAAATGTGCTAGTTTGAGAACTGCTATCATCACACAAACTGCCCAGAGTAAAAAATGACCTTTGATCCAGCGAGTAACTATCATCAGACCCCAGGGTAGCAGTGGCAGGACGGTACCTTGCTCAAGGGTTCCTCAGTGGTGCCTGGGACTTTGACTCTATAATCTTAAGGACAAGGTCCTTAACACTATGCTAACACCACTGCCCAGAATCAATATCACATACCTAAGCCAATTAAACAGAACCTGTTTGAGATGTTGCATGCTGTGGAACATTGTGTTTCAAGTCCTTATGCTATACACAAGTAACAAAATGTATCGAAATAATGACAGGAGTCTCTGGATCCCTGGGCCAGAGTGTACAAGCTCTCCCCTGTGATTGTGCGAGTGTAGACAGTCTACTCTAAATTGCCCATAGCTGTGAGTGTGTGGGTGAATGGCTTTCTGTGTCTGCACTGCCCTGTGATGGGTTGGCCTACTGTCCAGAGTGAACCCTGCCTTGGGCCCATAGTGAGTTGGGATGGGCTCCAGCATTTCATTACCTGAAATGGATAAGCGAATTGGAGAATGAATGAATGCTATATTTAAAGATTTGCGTCTGCTTGGCCCGAGGAGTGAGGTTCTTGGGCTGTATCTGAGTTTGCTTCTAAATTTCAGGCTCTAACATGTCTCTGCTGCACCGAGGCTGTTTGTAAGTACACAAAAGCCGACCATCGGTCTTATTCCAGTGTGGCAGTGGCGTGTCATTTTGACAGAAACATGCTGCAAACAGTCCATTGATGGGCCCGGCGCCTCTGACCTCCCCTGCGCGTCGTGCTTCTTCATCGCTTTGTTAAAAGGTGCCAAGGGGGTGTTGTGGGTTCGCTGGCTGTCATTGCTTTTTAGCCCCCGCGCCAGCCCTGGCTGTCCATCTGCCCGGCTGGAGACTCAGCGAAATTGCTGCTCACCATAATAGACCCGGGCGTCCGGGACTGGCGCACAATGAATGTTGTTGTAATTTCCGCTGTCACAGGGGCAATGGATGCCCCACTTGCGTAGACCCCCCCACCTTCTTCTCTCTCACTCTCTCTCTCTCTCTCTCTCTCTCTCTTTTTTGTGCTTGTTGCTCCATGTGCAGAGAGCAATTTACATGGCGACATTAATGTAACTGTCATGTTCTATCCAAGAGCAGCGGCGCGGAACCGCTGAGAGACAGCACCGCGCCGCAGTATTGATGCTCATGGCACGCCGAGATCGAGCCGCAATACAAAGTTAATGGAATTAAGTAAAGAATTCCCTCATTTGCCACTAGTGGAGAGAGAGAGACTAAGGCAGAGAGTGTGTGAGAGAGATAGGGCGTTTAAATAAGCATTGGGGTGGAAACATATGACAAAACAGGGAGAAAGCCATTCGAGCAAGTCATTTATATCTGGTGGCGATATGAAGAGAGAGGGATCAGTCGGAGATAGGGGCCGGTAATGAAATATCCGCATCGGACGAGGGCGCCGCCCGCAACATAGGCTCTTTGCCTCTGGAGACTCTCAATATGCACATTGTTCAGAGCGAATGCAGGACATTATGGGGTCAGTACCTGGCTTGATTGAAGCACTGGTTCTCCCCTTTTGTGCTGCATGAAAAGGAGCTCATTTGTTTTCTCCACCACTAATGTAGATATGAATTGGCCCGCGAGAGATCTGGAGCCATCAATAGACATCCTGCTCCATTTTTCCTCCAGACCTCTTCCATTACATCACTTTTTTTTATTTGCTGTATGTAATGACATACTTCCAATCGCACACACTCAATTTTCCCTTCTAATAACTTTTCTTTGGCAATTTCAACTTTAAAATGGGTAGAAATACCTTACTTTGTTTTTCAATATAATGTATTTTTCTTGCAATTTTGCATCAAACTGAGGTTAAATGGCTGCTGCGTCTATAAGTTACTGCTGATTACAGTAGATTGACCAACACATCATAGGTAATAGGTACTTTGCCTTTACGGACAGTCAAGCCACAGCATCAAATGTGTTTGTTTTTTTCATAACTTGCTTCAGGTTCAAGCTCCTCAGCGAACTCCTTGTTTACGCTGCATTCACGTCTAGCACTTCAGCAAATCTTCTGACAGTTTTCTGACTTTTAACACAGACTACTGAGGCAACTCATGGATCTTTCCTCTGAAAATGATCAGATGGCTTCCTCTTTTGGTGTCTTTCAGTCTTTCTCATGCTCCTGTGTGATGGGTTTTCCTGCCACTGTCACTCTTCAGCTGCTTGTTAGGAGTTTGAGTCTGGAAGCTGTTTAATGTCAGTTTCTGCTGAAGAAGCTGCACTTTATAAAACTAAATATTAATAAAACTAAAGGCAGGAATCACTGACCTGACTTGTTACTCACTCGCTCGCTCACTCCCACAGTCAGTCACTCACTCACTGACTCACTCCCACAGTCAGTCACTCACTCGCTCGCTCACTCCCACAGTCAGTCACTCACTCACTCCCGCAGTCACTCACTCGCTCACTCACTCCCACAATCAGTCACTCACTTGCTCACTCCTACAGTCAGTCACTCACTCGCTCACTCACTCACTCCCACAATCAGTCACTCACTTGCTCACTCCTACAGTCAGTCACTCACTCGCTCACTCACTCCCACAGTCAGTCATTCACTCGTTCACTCACTCCCACAGTCAGTCACTCACTCACTCACTCCCTGCAGTCACTCACTCGCTCACTCACTCCCACAATCAGTCACTCACATGCTCACTCCTACAGTCAGTCACCCACTCACTCACTCCCGCAGTCGCTCACTCGCTCACTCACTCCCACAGTCAGTCACTCACTTGCTCACTCCTACAGTCAGTCACTCACTCGCCCACAGTCAGTCACTCACTTGCTCACTCCTACAGTCAGTCACTCACTCGCTCACTCACTCCCACAGTCAGTCACTCACTCGCTCACTCACTCCCACAGTCAGTCACTCACTCGCTCACTCACTCCCACAGTCAGTCATTCACTCGCTCGCTCACTCCCACAGTCAGTCACTCACTCGCTCACTCACTCCCACAGTCAGTCATTCACTCGCTCACTCACTTCAACAGTCAGTCACTCACTCGCTCACTCACTCCCACAGTCACTCGTTCGCTCAATCATACACTCACGCACTCACTCACTCACGCACTCAGTCACACCTTTGCTCACTTACTCACATTCAGTTACACACTTGCTCACTCAATTACTCACTCCCTCAATCATTCATTCAATTACTTTAACACTTGTTCACTCACTCAAACACTTGCTCACTAATTCACTCACAGATTCAGTCACTCACCTGCTCACACTCAGTCACTCAGTCACTGACTCATTCACTCACTCACTCACACACTTGGTCACTCACTAAATCACTCATTCACTCACACACTCACTCAATCATACACTCACTTACTCACTCACTTACTCACTCACGGACTCAAGCACTCACTCAATCATACACTCACGCACTCACTCACTTACTCACGCACTCACTCACTTACTCACTCACTCACTGACTCACTTACTCACTCACACACTCACGCACTCACTCAATCATACACTCATGCACTCACTCACTTACTCACTCACTCACGCATTCACTCAGTCACACCTTTGCTCACTTACTAACATTCAGTTACACACTTGCTCACTCAATTACTCACTCACTTAATTACTTTAACACTTGTTCACTCACTCAAACACTTGTTCACTCACTCACACACTTGTTCACCCACTCACACACTTGTTCACTCACTCAAACACTTGTTCACTCACTCACACACTTGTTCACTCACTCACACACTTGTTCACTCACTCAAACACTTGTTCACTCACTCACACACTTGTTCACTCAGTCACACACTTGTTCACCCACTCACACACTTGTTCACTCACTCAAACACTTGTTCACTCACTCACTCACACACTTGTTCACTCACTCACACACTTAGTCACTCACTCACACACTTGTTCACTCACTCAAACACTTGTTCACTCACTCACCCAATCACTCTCTCAATCACATACATGCTCAGTCACACATTCTCTCTCACTCAATCACTCACTCTTGCTCACTTACTCATACTCTCGTTCACTCAGTCACTCACACACTCACTCACTCATTCACTTACTCACTCACTCATTCCCTTAACCTTCTTTCACTCAATCAATCACATTCACATGAATACATTCAGTCAAAAACTAGTTCACTATGATACACACCTGTCAATCACTTACTCATACATTCACTCACTCGACCATTATTTGTTCAGTCATACACTTGCTCACTCACTCACTCACTTACTCACTCACTCACTCACTCACTCACATGAACACTTACACACTCATTTACTCACGCTCGCTCACTTACTCCTGCACTAACTCACACTTGCTCACTAATTCACTCACCAAATTCACTCTCACACACACTCATTCAATCACTCAGTCATTCAATCAACACAATTGTTCACTTGCTCACTCATTCACCCACTCAGTCTCTCATACACTTGCTCATTCACTCAATCACTAAATCACACACTCATTCACTCACAAACTTGCTCACTCCTTCTTTCACTCAATCAATCACTTACACACTTTCACTCATACATTCAGTCACATACTCATTCACTCAATGATACACTCTCAATCACTCACCCATACATTCACTCACTCAATCACTCATAGGTTCAGTTATACACGTGCTCACTCACTCACATGAACACTCACACACTCATTTACTCACACTCGCTCACTTATTCACTCACTCAGACAGTCACTCATTCACTCACTCTCTGACACATTCAGTCACAGAAACCTGATCACACACTTGTTCACTCACTCACATTCATTCACACACTCACTCACTCACTTACACATTCAGTCAATCAGTTACTCACTCACATATTCAGTCATACACTCGTTCACTTAGTCACTTACTCACTAATACTTGCTCACTCACTCACTCTCTCACTCACTCACTCACTCTCTCACTCACTCACTCATTCACTTATTCACACACTCATTCACTCACTCACACAATTGTTCATTCACTCACTCAATCACTCTCTCGATCACTCACTCATACACTCAGTCACTCTCTCACAGTCACACACTTGCCCACTCAATCATTCAACCCATCACACCTGCTCACTCGTTAACCCAATCACTCTCTTTCTCGTTCGCTCAATTACTCACGCACTCACTCACTCACTCACTCACTCACTCACTCACTCACTCACTCACTCACTCACTCACTCACTCACTCACTCACTCTCTCACTCACTCACTCAATTACTCACTCACTCTCTCACTCATTCACTGACTCACTCAAACTCAGTCACACACTCACTTACTCAATCACTCAATAACTCCCTCACTCACACTCCCTCACTCATTCACTCATCCAATTTACTCACACTTTTTCAATCACTCAATCGCTCACTAACACTCACTCAATCACCCATACAGTTGCTCACTCACTCAATCACTCACTCACACACTCACTCACTGGCACTTTCAGACACTCACTTGCTCACTCATTCTCTCACTCAATCAATCACACACTCACTCACTCACTCACTGGTGAAGTAATACAGCTATTAATCACTCAAACACTGTAGTAGTATGTTTATCTAATAGTATTTGATTTGATCAACTGCTTTTTATGGCTACTTGATTATGTCAAAAATCATAATGTCTATTATTTTGGTCAATATTGAGATCCTTATTATTTTACACAAATAATCGCAATAGCACTTAATATTTTTCCTTAACTGCCATTGAAGCACACCAGTTTTTAATGTCAAAATATTTCAGTTTTGATAATGTCACAATGTTACTTTTGCGTTGGACTCAATAAAATTCTGCATAATGTATAAAGTCCGTCGCTGAGTGTTTGATTGGTTTGGTTGCTCAGGTGTTTCAATGGGAAGTACAGATTTTAGAAAATTATTAATTGCATGTTATTTTAAATCAAAGGTAATTTTAAAAACAATATTAATATGTTTTTCTTTGAAAAATAGATTTTTGCTGTAAAGCATAGATTTTTTAATGGTGAATATAATGAATAGGTAGTTGGTGTAGTATTGAAATTGCCTCTGTTCCCAAAAGATATCCCATAATAGTACCATCTTTGATTTAAATCCTTTATAAGCTCATTATAATTTTCAGTTAGGTAGGTCGCTGGATAACTTACTGACTAGAAGTAACTACAAAATATCAGTCACCCCATATAAAAATGCAATAAACAAAACAATACAGTAAATTTCAAATTTTCATTCTATTTATATGTTATAATACACTTTATTGGCAACATTTTGCAATACATTTCATTTTCCTTTGCTTGGAGTCAATTGTAATTGTGAAATAGTGAAAATATGAAGTGCTATTGTAATGCTAAAAACATTTCACAGGAATTTAGCAAAGTTAAAGGTAAAGTCAAGCTCATACTCAGTGCGATGGAAAAATTGAACCACCTCCATCTAATTATCAATCTTTTGCTGCTTCATAAAAGTGGTGCTTTATGTCACTGGCACTGTGTTCTGGTTTAAGTCATTCGTTCATACTCATTTCTAGTAACTGATATCAAAACAACTCTTTTGTTATTTGTTTTATGCAAAACTAAAAGTGACGTTCCCGAGTCCGCATGGGAAATGTCATTTGTAAGACACGCTGCGTATGTACAGCTACATTGTAATCCGTATGCATTCATATTTTAACATGCACTTTGCCATCTTCACCGAGCCAACACTCTGTCTTTCGCCTCTCTGTTTTTCTTTGACCTTCCAGAAGAGAAAAGTTACATTGTAACATTTTCCATCCCCCTCAAGTGTCTCTGCACACATTACTGTTCCCCCCTGTGACTGCCTGAGCTTTTAGGGACAGAAGAGCGAGCTCAACTCACTTTCAGAGACATCCCATTCCATCAGCCGCACCAAAGAGCATTGTGTTTCTATATGTGTGTGTGTGTGTGTGTGTGTGTGTGCGTGTGTATGCGGAAAACTATTTCTCTGTCAAGAGAATCAGGCGAGGGGCCTTGTACCCTCACATTAAATGTTCAAAGCGTTCCTTGTTTTCAAGAGGGACATGGCGGAGCGCAGGGCTGATGGTAAGTGGAGGGCCTGCTGCGGGGTGGTCTTTTTCATGGTGATTAACTCGGACGACACATAACCAGAGGGACCCTGGCCGCCTCCACTGTAATGCGTTTTAGGAGAAGGGGCTGCGGCCCTCGTATGAATGCGATGGGCCACACCATGGAGAGAGAGAGAGCGAGCGAGAGAGAGAGAGAGATACGGAGAGAAGAAAGGAGTGCATCTATTGAAGACAGCGTTTCTGCTTTCCCAGTGTACACTTTAGAGACTCTCCACATTTTGATTTAATAATGGCCTGCCATGTAGTTCTTTATTCATTTGCTTGGATGGAGAAGTGCTGATGTGTGTCATATACACACTCCCCCCTAGAAGCTGGGTGAATTTAGGTCAGAGTTTTTAAAACGCAATGCAAACAAATGTACGTTTTATATTTTGCTGAAGAAACATGGATCTCCACACTAGGGGGACATGCCCTACTAGCAAGAACTGCACAAATCTATTTCTTAATAGAGATGCATTCACATTGAACATTTTTGGCAGTTTTCTCTCAGAAATGACCCAGGGTAACGTAAAATTGAAAGGACGAGGCGAGACAGATATTACATTAAGTCCTTGTTTTTCTGACGCAATAATGCCAGGATGGCAACCGTTTTTTACTCGTTCCACAAGGGCTTTCAGAACCTGTGTTTGGTTGGATGTGTGTTTGGATGGTGTGACATACAGCAAATGATGGAAATAAAACATTTTAATTACATGTACATGCTGTTAATTTAACGTTCTGCAGAAAAGTGACATGAGTGACAGGGTGAACCCAGTAACTAGACTCCTTACTGTCTTCCAACACAGAACATTTCAGTGTGGCTGTAGGCTGGAGTTCAACTGAGGCAAATGAATGTGATGTAAAGTCCACTACAAAGATCAATTCATGCGGCCAGTTCAGTTAAAGCACATTGCTTTATCCCAGAACAAGCAAAGGGTCATAAACAATATACGTGTAATTTTAATTAGAATGGAGTGTTACATAGTTTCAAGTCTAATATCGTTCATATCTTCATGTGTCCTGCTCCCCACCTTCTCGGTTCACCCCTCCAATCAGGTGGGACATGGTTAGTATCATCTATTGGACTGGAACAGACTCCATAATGCTGTAGTAGTGGGTGGGCCTATAGGGAAACACCCTTCCCACCATCAGTCAAAGCAAATCTGGCATAAAACTCACCAATACAATCATTGATTCATAGCTAGGTCACCCATCCCATCTTACAGCACTATCAACATATGTAGGCCACCATGTGCTTCCTCCCAGTCATGTGACCCTGGTTTTGACACATCATTGGACAGTTAAACATGCTGGCAGGAACTGACGAGTCTGCTGTGCTTACTGAAAGACTCCTCAGCTCTGGGGAGAAGGAGGGCCAGACAGAGCAAGGCCAATTATGACCTGTTTTAACTCCTGACTGTGGCATCAAGGAGGATCACTCTTCTCCTGATGATAGGAGGAGATGAGTGCCTCACAAAAAGCATTTCATTTTCTGTATTTTTCTTGTTTCCTGGCTGCCACAACATTGCACATGGGCTTTTTTGTGCCCCAGCTTGGTTGCTGATGTGACCTCTGAGTTGGCAGAGTCATGGTCAGTCAGCCAACTAACTGCCATGAAGAGATGCGATTGTTGATGTCCTGTTATGGCCCAGTGGTTAGGACAGAGGGTAGTAAGTTCCAGCCCAGGCACCACTGAGGAACCCCAGAGTAAGGTACCATCCCACCACACTGCCCCCTGGGTGCTGCCCACTGCTCCAGGTGTGGATGGGTTCGATGAAGAGGTCACGTTTCATCACTCTGATTCAAGGTGCCGTCGCTTTCGCTTTAGTTTGTACCTCAATGCTCCACGACTCCTTCCACAATGGTGGTGTGATGTCACCTGCCTGACCTCTGTAATCAATGACCTTCCTCTGTCTTCTTCTCATCTCTCTTCCACATCCAGAGCTGTTGATCTGTAGCTGCTAATGTGAAAGGAAATCACTTGGTCATGCTCGGGTTGACTCAGTACGGCCTCACTCTCGCTCCGATCCATATTGTGTCAGGAGCCATGGCGGCAGCTCATTTTGCTATTAATCTTTCATTAATGCCCTCTCTTCATTAATTCATAATCATTTGCACAGCCTGCTCTTAATTGCCCACCATGATTTTGATTTGGATTGCAGCCAGGCATCAATTAATCTATTTTTTGCGCCAGTCAACAAGAGCTATTATTACACCACACAGTGTAAACGGTTGGCTCTGAACAAAGACCGACCGCTCTAATCACCGTTTTATTCTGTTAAAGAAGATTCTTCTGTCTTTCGCTTTCTCTCTCTCTCTGTCTCCCTCTTTTTCTTTCTCTCCGGCCGTGTGGAATTCCTTTAGATTAAAATCAGAGGGGACGGACGAGGATTTAATCAAGTTTTTCCAGGCCCTGAGAGTGGAATAGTAATAATAATAATAATAATGCATTTTATTTGTGGGCGCCTTTCTAAAACCCAAGGTCACCTTACAAAGCATAGACAA
>JBBIGC010000039.1:6335302-6350401 GCA_037576955.1 Lepidarchus adonis
TTCTGGACTGACTGACCTTCATTTCTTAAAGTAATGATGGCCACTCATTTTTCTTTAGTTAGCTGATTGGTTCTTGCACTAATATGAATTTTAACAGTTGTCAGCTGTGTAGTAACCTGACCTCTGCACAACACAACTGATGGTCCCAACCCCATTGATAAGAATACTATATGTATATATAGATTAATTTCCATTGTCAAAATTTAATATGGTTTTTGAATTTTTTTCTAACCCGTAGCCCCCTCCCGTTAGTGATCTTAAAATTATTTTTATTATTATTATAATTTTTTTGTAATTATTTTTGTTCTTTAATTCTTTTGCTGTGTACAGTGTCCTTGAGTGTTCTGAAAGGAGCTTTCTCAAATTATATATATATAATCTTCTATTATTTACTAAATCCTATAACTGAATGCCACTGGTCTACACGAATGGCATTTGTGAGCCAAAAATTCCCACGGCCACACTTCAAAATCTGCTGCTGCCATTAAGCATTAGCCATACCATTGGAAGGTCACTGGAGGTGTTGCAGCCATCTGTGGCTGGGAGCACAACTGGCCGTTCTCACTGGGTGGGTTGAACAGCCCCTCCTTTTTCCTCCATCACTCAGTGCAATGGTGACATAGCAGAATTGGTCAGTGCTCTCCTCCAAGTGAGTCACAGTGTCCAATGATGTTGCATTAGCCACAGTTTGAAAAGATAAGGTGGCTAATCTGTGAAATGGCAAAGAACTGACATAATTATTTTATACACTTAATGACAGTGATCCCAAGCGTTTGATAGTTGAATCAGTTTGACTGTCTAGTGCAGTGGTCCCCAATCTTTTTGACATGGACGATTATGCTTCTAACCAATTTTCTCTGGACCAGGAGGGGGCGGGGCATGGTTTAGTATGCGGGGTGGTAATATTTTACATAAATAATAGCAAATGCTATTTTCAAATATTCTGGAATGTTAAAGGCAGCTAATGACCAACAAAGAAGCAGTTTAATAAAGATTTCATTACTTTACATTTGGGTTTGTGCTTCTGTGTATGTGTGTATGTGTGTGTGTTTGCAGGGTTTTTGGTTGGTATCTCTATTGCTATTGAGCCATTGTCTTTTCTTTTGTTATGTTTAATTACTTTTAAATAAATACTTGAATTTATGATTTATTTTGTGTCATTCGTTGTTCAGGAGAGGGCTGCCATCCCTCTCTTTTTTGGTATGGTGTCAATCACCCTAGACTAACATATAACAACCTCAATATATAAATCACAAAGGGGGAGAACTAAAAGGATTGATTGGCTGTTATAGTATAATGAAATAATAAAATTCATATATAAATATTAAAATAGTAAAAGAATACATTAACTTTATAGAAATCTTTCTCAATTTGGAACTTTTTTTGCTCAAATTAAACTTGACAGTCACACACCAGCAGGGAAATGCAACAGCCAATCACATTGGGGATATGTGATTTGGAGACCCACCTCCAAAACGCACATCGTGTCCCAACCAATCCCATTGGTAATGTGTGTTTAAGAGGTGGACCCTCAGGTAGAGAGTGCAGTTTAACCCTGCTTGCACTATGTTCGAATTTCATGGAGCATTATGGTTTTGTTTGATCCAAGTAATTGGTGAGGACACTTCAGCAATCGCTAGATGATGTTAGAAGAAAGATGAAAACATTTTTTGTGCAAACAGTAGAAGTTGAACCAATGTAAGAAAAACCCTAAAGAACGATTTGCATGGGAGGGTTGTGAGGAGAAAGCCACTGCTGTCCATCTTCTGAAAATGATGCTAGAATTCCACTAAAATCTTTTTGGACAAAGAAATTCAGTTCATTTCATGTGAAGACCATTATCTTCTTTGTGAAACATGATGACCTGCTGTCATTGATGGAATTCTGAATCAAATCTGAAATGTAATATAATCTTCTGATCTTAAGCCAACAGAAATGGAAGAGCAGTTCATGTGAAGAAACATTCTGAACCTGTACTGTATGGAGGAATGGACTAACATCTGACATTTTTGGTTTTTGTTTATTATAGTAGATTTTCTGTCAGCTCAAAAATTGTGCAAAAAATGCTAAACTAAAGGTGAATTATGCTAAACTGGAGCTTATATGGAGGCGTTGCTGCGTTGTCTGATGAAGCTCAGTGTCTGTAATCGCTCCAACACAGGACTCATTCAGTTTGCCTGGAACTGGAGGGAACGTGTCAAAACCTCCTGTTTTGCCCCACGCTCAGGTACGGCTGCTGTCTCCTGCACCAGACGGCTTGGTCTCAGTCCAGATCAGCGGACACAGAGGCTCTTTGTGCCTCCTGATTTGAGTCGAGGCACAGAAAGCCCAGGAAGGCCATTGCTCCCTCTCTTTATGGAAGACCATTCTTGTGACATTAAAGAGGAACCTGCAAATGTGCTTTTAAGCAGCAGAGAGTGAGATGTTTTCGGCTGACATCAAGCTGCTAATGATTTTAATGAGAGCCCCTTCCAGAGTCCTCTTCTTCTTTTTCTTTTTCTTTTTTTTCCATCAAATACATCACACTAAAACAAAATCAATGCGCAAGATTAATTAGACCCCTTTTAGACGCCTTCTGCTGTATCTTTTCTTTTCTCCCTTTCTTTCCCTCTCTCTCTCTCTCTCTCTCTCTCTCTCTGCCTCTCTCTCTCAGATGAAGGGATGCTGTGTTGTATTTAAACGGCGTTATTTGACATTTAGATGTAAGAGAGGAATAAAAGCGGAGGGAAAAACAGTAGCAAACACGGGGACACTTTTTGACAGTTCTTTGTCACGCCAGGGAGAAGAAAGGAGACCGGCTGCGAGATGCTACTTTGAAGCCCCGGAAATTTGTAATGAAAAATTTAAGCTACAAGAGAGAGGGGGTGAAAAGAGAGAGAGAGAGAAGGAGAGAGAGAGAGAGAGAGAGAGAGAGACACAGAGAGAAAGAAGTCGAGCCATTCATTTGGCTCTGCATACATTAGTGAGAGCTCGTAATTCAAAGGTTTTTTGCTATGTGTTTTTGTAATTTGGACTCTAATAAATATCTTAGAGAATTGCTTTGATATTCCAAGATTGTCTCTGCGGCTGGCCGGCGTTAAGAGAAAAGGGGGGAAATAATCACGAGGACTCCTGGCTCTAATGAGAAGGTCATTGCACTCTAATTATCACAGACAGCTCTGCCTCAGCCCTTCAAAGAGCCCCAGGAACGCGCCCAGGAACCAGACAATGAAACACACACACACACACACACACACACACACACACACATTCATTTTGACCTGAACGTGCTTGCATCACAGTAACAGCACATTGACTTTATACCTATGAGTCCTCTGTGCTTATAGGTCCCCTAACCGTCCTGTAAGTACATTACTGTATCCAATGGCAAGGTGCAGTATAACTGCAGAGATACTGATTTATATATTAATTTATATTATCATTTAACATTCATATTTACTTGTACACTGTTTTTTTTGCATGTTCCATATAGCTGAGAACCATGAATCTTACTTTTTTTTTTAATCCTGTGAGCACTGCGGAGCAATAAGTATGGTCCTTAATAATATATATTTTACATTAGACTATTACTTACAACAGAATCAATGTATTTGCCCACTCCTTTAAAAAAGGGTTTTAGATGCTAGTGTTTTATTTTTTTTTAACATTGATGACATGCAAAATAATATATATATACATATATAGTTTAAAGGGGAGTTACACTGTTTTCATTTTCAAAAAAAGCTTTAGTGTTTAACAGGTCAGAGCAGTTTGGTGTGAAATGGTTAAGATACAGGGGTGTAGGCACTGTATTAACTGTTCAAAATATCCAGTGAACATACAGGAGTTTCTGAGCTTTTCATTAGTATTTATTAAAGTGGATTAAAGTCATTTTTTCATTTCATTACCACACCCTACGTATCCTTCATATCCATGAATGGGTTAAAAAATGTCAAAGGCAAACCTTGTCAAAACTGTTGCAATGTAATGTCAAACATTGAAAAATACCTGTGAACGTGATGTCTGGATCCTATGTTTATGTCTTAATTGTTTAATTATGGAGAAATATTGGTAAATCAGTGTACTTCCCCTTTAAAAAGATTGTCAATTGCTATTTTAATTAAAGCTGTAATTGCGTCACATGGGGGACATACAAATTAGATGTATCATTACCATCTAAAGGATGAGTTCCCCTTTTAGCAGAATTAACAAAAAAACAAT
Organism: Lepidarchus adonis; assembly: GCA_037576955.1. Taxonomy (NCBI): domain Eukaryota; kingdom Metazoa; phylum Chordata; class Actinopteri; order Characiformes; family Lepidarchidae; genus Lepidarchus; species Lepidarchus adonis. The sequence goes on from JBBIGC010000039.1 coordinate 6,339,503, forward strand.
TAATGGAATAATGTGCAATGCAATGTACACATGTATACATTTATCTAGTGACTTAATTAAATATTCATGGAGTCATTAATATTGAAGCAGTGTCAGTCTCAGAGTAACCCAGAGTTATCAGTGCATATACACAATGTCACTGTAACTAATGCAAATGCATATATTAACACAATTACATATATTGTATCAGACTGTACTGATTTTGCCAGTTCAACAATAAGGCAGCACATTACAGGTAAATGAAAAGAGATCTCTTTATAACAGTAGTAGAATTCACAGTGAATTTTTGCCAGCTCAATACTGATAGTCTTATGCAAAAGTTTGGGCACCCCTTGATAAATAACAGTTTTTGGTAATTTTGTAATTGAAAAGCTGTATGTAATTTTTTCCAGCAAATGCATAGTTACTTTTTATGCCATGAATTGAAAAATAAATAACAAAAAAATGTATACATTATTATGACACTGTGTAAAAGTTTGGGCACCCTAAGAGCTCCAAAGTCTCCGATTCTTTTTACAAGGTTAAAAAACAAAGTCAATCAGCTTGTTGCATGGCAACAGCTGTCATTATGAAACGTCAGTTGGTGCCCATTTCAAAACTTTACTAATACTCTGACTCTTCAAACCTTGTTCACACACTTGTGGACACTCAACAACCACGGGTTCCTCTAAGTAGGTTTGTAAGACTCTGAAAATAAAAGTTATTGATGCCCACAATGCAGAAGAAGGCTACAAGAAGATAAAGCGTTGTCAGCTTGCAGTTTTCACAGTGAGAAATGGAATTAAGAGATGGCAGTTTGGGGGAACTGTGAAGGTCAAGATAAGATCTGGAAGATCAAGAAAACTCTCTAAGAGAACTGCCTGTATGCTGGTCAGAAAGACAAATCAAAATCCCCATTTTACTGCAAAAAACCTGCAGACTGAGGAGTGGTGGTGCACCATTCCACAAGACCTTCATGGAAGAGTACCTGTGTCTTCCTCATAAAATCAAATGTTAGAAGTATGCAACACAACATCTACAGAAGCCTGATGCATTTTGGAAACAAGTGCTGTGGACTGAAAATAAAACTTTTTGGCCACAATCAGAAAAGACATTTTTGGAAAATGCATTTAATGAAATGAACACCTTGCCAACCGTTAAGCATGGCATGATCTATCAGGCTTTGGGGTTGTGTTGCAGGCAGTGGCACAGAAAACATTGCACGGGTGGAGGGAAGAATGGTTTCAACTAAAGACCAGCAAATTCTGGAGGCAAACATCACACCATCTGTAAAAAAGCTGAAGCTGAAAAGAGGATGAGCTTCTACAACATGACCCTACAACAATGATCCTAAACAAACCTCAAAATCCAACATGGACGACCTCAAGAGACGCAAGCTGAAGGTTTTTGAATGGCCATCACAGTTCCCTGATTTAAACATCATTGAATATTTTTGTATAGATCTTAAAAGAGCTGTGCATGCAAGACGACCAAAAAACATTACAGAACTAGAACATTTTGCAGGAAGAATTGGTGAAAATCCCAAGTACAAGAACTGAAAGACTTTTAGCTCTAAAAAGTGTTTGCAAGCTGTAAAATCTGTCAGAGGAGGTGTTATGTAGAGTGCCCAAACTTTTGCACTGTACCATAATAATTTTTTTATTTTTCATCTTTGTTCAATTTATGGCATAAAAAGTAACTATGCATCAATGTTTGCTGAAAATATTTGTGTATTTCTGTCTGTGTGAACATCCTTTTAATTACAAAATCACTAAAATCTGTTATTTATCAAGGGATGTCCAAACTTTTGCATAAGACTGTATATCACATTTTTGGAAATATATGTATATATGAAGACAAGACAATGTGATACAATGTAAAGTAGTCAGTGTACAGCCTGTATAACATAATATACAGCGGAGAGAATAAATTTTTGACACATCAGCATTTTTATCAAAAATGGTATTTCTAATTGGGCTATTGACACAACATTTGCACCAGATGTTGCCATCAAGCCAAATATTGAATTCATACAAATAAATCAGAACATTTAATTATACAAGTTGAGTCATAATAAATATAGTGAAATGACACAGGGTATAAGTACTGAACACAGTGACTACAGCTTCTAGACGCCTCTTGTATGGAGATACCAGTTGTCTGTATTGCTCAAGAGTAATTCTGGCTCATTCTTCTACATAAGCTCTTTACATCTTGAAGGTTCCTTGGGCTTTTTTATGAACTTTGATCTTTGGTTCTCTCCATAATTTTTTATGGGATTTAGGTCAGGTGATTGACTGGGCCATTTAAGCAACTTGATTTTCTTTCTTTGAAACAAATTTATTGTTTTCTTGGCCTTGTGCTTGGGATCATTGTCTTGCTGAAAGTTCCACCCTCATTTTATTTTCAGCATTCTGGTAGATGCAGCAGATTTTTTCCAGAATGTCCCGGTACATTTCTCCATTCATCCTGCCTTCAATAATATGAAGTCTGCTAGCCCCCCTTGCTGAAACGCAACCCCAAACCATGATGCGTCCACCCCCAAACTTAACTGTTCGTATAGTGTTCTTGAGGTGGTGGGCAGTGCCATTTCTTCTCCAAACATGGTGTAGAATGACAGCCAAAAAGTTTAATTTTGCTTTTATCTGACCATGCTATAGTCTCCCAGTAATCCACAGGCTTCTCCAAATGCTGTTTCACAAACTTTAACCGAGACTCAACATGCTTTTTGTTCAGCAATGGATCTTGCGCGGTGTGCGGGTAGGGATGCCATTTCGGTTCAGTGCATTGCTTGTGTTTTTTTTTGAAGCAACAGTACCTGCTGATGCAAGGTCTTACTGAAGTTCTGCCCGAGTGGTTTTTGGATCTTGGAGAACTGATTATTCTTTGGACTCCTCAGACAGGAATCTTATGTGGAGCACCTGAATGTGGCCAGTTTATGGTGAACTGATGCTCTTTCCATTCCCTGTATAAACATTCAGCATTCTGGAAATATGCCTATAACCATTTCCATCAGAATGATTTTCAACTATAAGATTACGAAGATCTTGGAGAGTTCTTTGCTTTTACCCATCATGACATCTTTCCTTTGTGCATCCTGGGTAACAAGAAGCCTTTATAAGCCATCAACTAGGACCAAAGCAGCTGATATCAATTAGTACTGATAGGGGGCAGGGTTTCTCTCTCAATACTGACAGATTTCAGGTGATCTCCTGGCTTTCTGTGCCATTTCTCACCCTGTTATCTTCATGTGTTCAATACTTTTTCCCTGTGTTTTTTCACTTTAGACTTAAATGTTTAAATGTCTTTGCATGAATGAAATACTTGAGTTGATATTGAGATGTGGTGCAAATTTTGTGTCAATTGCCCACTTAGAAATACCCTTACTGATTTCTTTGTGTTTGTCACACTTTAAAATGATCAAACAAATTTAAATATTAGTCAAATGCAACACAAGTAAACACAAAATGATTTTAAGGTGAAGGATTTTATTATTAAGGGAGAAAAAAATTCCAAACCTACATGGCCCTGTGTGACAAAGTGTGATTGCCCCCTAAACCTAATAACTGGTCGGGCCCTTAACAGCAACAAGTCAAGTATCTGTAATAACTTGCAATAAGGGCTGTGTAGAAATTTTGGCCGACTCATCTTTGCAAAATTGTTTTAGTTTAGCCTCTTAATGTGGCTGCTTAAGGCTACTGCTACTTAATGTTCTTTTCTGTCCCTGTGTTGCTCTGTGATGGGTTGCCATGGACCCATAGTCAGATGGGATCAGCTCCAACTTCCCAGTGAACAAAAATGGATAAGTGGTTTGCAGAATGAAGACATGAATGATTGTGGTTTAAGTACACATTATAAAAAGCAATTCATCCCAAAAAGATCAAAATCATTGTTTTGGTCAGTAGTTTCAGGCCTTAAGTCGGTTCTTTGCTTTGTGCAGAGGTGAAGAGGTCGTTTGAGTCGTTCAGCTGAATTCCTATTAATCTTTGCACTGATTTGATAGTGACCTGTGTGGGATGGTGACATGAGCATGTAAGTGCCATCTATCCAACATGTTATTTCCATTAGACTCTGTGTATGTAGCTGAATTATGATTGGCTCCTGTATGTATCAGACAGATCAGACACACGTGCCTGCACCATGCTGTAGCATTAAATTGGGCTTTTAGTGCATCTCGTACAGAAGGGGCCTGTAATAGAAGCCCTAATGTCAGGTGTGTGTGTGTGTGTGTGTGTGTGTGTCTGACAGCACTTTGGTTAGATAGGTGGAGTGTTTGTGTTGCAGATGCGGAAAATAAACCTCCCTCTCCTCTATTCACGCCGGAGCCAAAACCAAAGGCAGATCCTAATTATGTCCAGGACAGATGCGTCCTGGGATAGGGCTGTTCTCACAGGAGAAATGTTCCTCCTCCCCATTCTCCACAGCAACGGGACATTTTTTTTACACAAGGCATGAGGTGTGGGGTGGGGGGGGTCGCCTCTTAAATTGTACCACTTCATCAGCGGCGGGTAATTTCCACCAATCCAACACTGTTAATCCTTCACAGGTCGTTGGTTAGCCTCAGCATTACTGCCAGACTTGAACATGAGTGAGCTTAGTCTCTCTCTCTCTCTCTTTCTCTCTCTCTCTCTCTCTCTCTCTCTCTCTCTCTCTTTCTCTTTTTCTCATTTTGAACACTTCATCCTTTCATGTTGCATTTATTTTAAAATAATTAAAGTGTGCAAAAGGGGGCCGAGGCTTTTGTACAACGACGCTGAGAAAAAAACAATAATTTATTTATAAGGCCAAAACAGGATTGGGAAAATAGCATACACATTTCATTATTTATGACATTTTTCAATCAGTATTAATTTATACAATCCTGTGATATTTTTTCCCAACTTCTTTAACCAGGCAAAAAATGCGAGGAATGAAACAGGAGGATTCATATTGCCGTTTTGTTTTATCTGATTTACTGCGGCTCAGACAATGCTGTGAGGAAATAATCATGTCGTGGACTGTAAATTTCAATCGCTGGATTAATCTCATTAATAAGAATCAGATTATTCTTGTGATACCAGTGACCTAACCTGCTGTCTCATCTGTCCTGAGGCCTTACTTCTGGAGTTCCTATCACCTATCACCCACTCACTTCTGTCCCATGTGAAGAGGCCTAAGGTTCACTAAGGTTGACTAAGGATCATTGTGGCCCACCTGTACACTAGGAACCATGCCTATGTTCTTCATATGCATACCATGAATCTATTGCTAAGCTATAAGCTTTTATCTAACACCAACTCTATAAACTCAAATTCTTCTTCTTTATTATCGCTCTCCGGTATCAAGCAGATGAGGAAACTTCCTCACAAGGTACATGAATTGTGAAGTTTCATCAAGAGGCCAACAGTATACATATATATATACCCGGACCATTAAAAAAAAAAATTATTAATTAAAAAAAATAAATGATATATATATATAATTGGTAGAATGGAAGTCATAGTACCTTATCATACCAGCACAGCTGAAAAGACCTGTTATTTCCCCCTGATTTATACACCAAATCCCTCTTGAGCGTTGGTTGGTGTTGCTGTTTAATTTTGAGTCTCTTTTCATTAAAAGACTATTAAATGTTTTTTGTTTTTTTTTTTCAAAAAGAAAGTTAACAGTATTTGCACCATCTGTCATTATGTACAGCTTGCTAGCTGCTAGTCTCCTTCCACAAGCTACTTTGGAGATTTGAATAAAAAACTTGCAAACAAGCAAATTCGAGAACAATTTTTTAATTTAAAGTATGATGTATACAAACAAAAATAGTTTGTATTACCAGCATATAACGCACAATGTGCAACAGTTAGTCTCACAACTTCGCTTGCCAATCTGCATAGAACTGAGGGGGGTTCCGCTATTCCAGAGCTTGTCCAACCAGCAGTCATCAGCCCAGCATCCTGCTCCGCCCACTGCCCCACTGACTCCCAGAGACGCTGATCTTCCCTGGAAGTGATGATTTTGCAGCATTTAACCGTTCAGCTTCTCTGCAGTAAAAAGCTGTCCTGTGCTGCCTCATAGAAATCCAGCGAAGCTGAGCCTCCATACGCGTTAATGCACTTTGCTGCCATGGAAATGTACAGGAGGAAAATCGCATCAGACAATCTATGATAAATAGCTGAATATGAACAAGTGCATCATAAAGTTGAACATGTTTCTAAAAGTAATATAAAAATAAGCATTAATTTTCTGACATACACTTCCTTTGTATCATAGAGCAGGAGCCACTTGCATACACACTCACACGCCCATCCAGACACACACCACTACTAACCCCCCATCTCACCCACCAATCCACATGAACACTTATTCAACACTAACAGTGAATAAAACGTTAACATCACTGCAAAAACAGCACAGCGAAGCAGAGCAAGCGCTTTCTTCCCCACACTGAGACAAGTTTGTGTCTTGAATGTAATACAGGTAACAGGACAGCAAGTGTATAAAACAGAAGCAGACAGCAGAGTCAGAGTCTCCCTGCAGTAAAGACCACAACATCTGCATGAGGAATGTGAAGAACCGGCGGGTTAGTTTTTTTTTTTTACTTTAAAAAGACTATTTCATTTAATGCATAAAATTATGCTACTTAGCATCAGTTACCAGTAGAAGATGCAGCATTTGCATCACAGTTTGGTACATTGCTACATGTGTTTTGACATGGACACACACCCTGTAGACAAGTGTTCATTTAGGCATCACTGGTAAGTGCAACCGTTTGTCATTGAGACCCATCCACACATGGAACAGCAGGAAGTGTAGCAGGACAGGACGTTGCTCAAGGGTTCCTCAGTGGACCAGGACCCTCCAGCCACAAGGGCCACCACTGTCCCAGTGTAGTCCAGACCCACTCGTTCATCTGGATCTAGGACTAGGGTTTAGGACTCATTTACTTTGTCCTTGTTTGGATTGTCATATCTTCCCGAAACATTTTATTAACTGGTTTAGATTGTGACAAATACCAAAATGAAGCCAGAGATGCCATGAATGTTTACTCACCAGTAAATTTTTAAATCATCAGTCACACACTGTAAGGTCATATTTTTCAATGGGTTAATTTCTTTTAAGGAACCTTGATTATTAATCCATAAAACTAACCCCAGATGATAAAAGGCCTTTTAACTGTTCGGTTCCATTCACCACTGCTTTGTGATTTGTTCCCTTAACTGCATCAACAGCATGAGTTGTTAAGTCAACGATGGTGATGGAAGAATCAGGGTCATGGCCACTAAGTACACACACACACACACACACACACACACACACACACACACTCATACGATGAATTTTCCTGCCACTAGAGTGTGTCGCACGGCCCCTCTCCCCTGGGTGTCCCCCTGAATGTATTCACTCAGACATGTACCCCCCACCATTACCACTCCCTCCACCAGTCCCTACATCCCTAACCGGTCTATTATCATGACGTCTTGTGAATATAGTGCTTTCTGGGCAGGAAGGCCCATAAAAGAATGATCAGGGAAAGCTTTCAGATGCAAGTCAGTGGTAAAGACCATCTCTTTGTTGAACAAAGTGGAAGTGCATGTGCGAACGCTACACCTGTTGAAAGCCCTGGTGGCATTCAGATGCGGCATTACGTGCCTTATTATTTATATGGCCCTGTCAGCTAATATTGCATGTGCGTCTCCACGGAGCACTTCCTGCCATGTTTGGAAGTTGTAGAGGTTGTGGAGGTGCCCAAAGTTGCTTCAGGCTCGCATGGGTAAGATTTCACTTTCTGAAGAATTCAGAGCATCACTCTATTGACATAAAGCATTTGTGGTTCTGCCTGATAAGCATTATTTTTTATCCCCCACTGCTCTGAGCAAATGTTCAATTTTTGAAGACTACACAATGGTAGTACAGTGGTTTGCACCCGTGCAATTGCAAATGGCAAAAAGTGAAAATGATATATAACAAATGGTAAAATTTTTATGGCAAAATAGTATATTAAGTAACATAGTAAAATGAAACATAATGCTATAGTGACCTTGTGGGGAAGGTAGAGCCAATCCCAGCTGACTATGGGCCCATAGCACAGTTAATCCGGGACGGGAGGCCAACCAATCACATCAGCTTTCACACACACTCACACCTATGAGTGACTAAGAGTAATCAGTCAAACTAAACCACAAACCTTTGGACAGTTGGAGGAAAACCGGAACACCTGGTAGGTATCTGTGTGTTTAACATGGGAATTGACCCCAGGACCTTCTTGTTGTGTGCTAATCACCGCACCACCTGAATAATATCAGTAGGAAATAATGGTAAAAACAAATAGCACACTATTGCATAGATTATTCAAAATGAATGAATTAATTAATGGTACCAAATGACAGCTAAAATAAGCATAATTATATAATATCAATGTCAACAAATGGTACCCCAAAGTCCTAGGAACTGCAAGGAACCCACTCCTCACCTCCTTCTAATATGATTTTCTTGGATTCACAGCCGCTCACTAATGGCCACAGTAAATTACTTGACAAAAAATGTTAATTACTGTATCAGATAACACATAGAATCCCACTTTACCCTCCCTGCCCCCCTGCTCGTCTCAGTACAGCTGTTGAGGTTCAGGGGCAGGAGAGGGTTAATGGCATTGTTCATTCATCTGAGGCGAGCGACATTCTTTATGCACGAGCGACCTCTGATTAGGGGGTGAGCTTTAATGGCAACTAATTAGCCAACCTCTTCAGCCCTGGCATAATGATCAAACGAGCTGTCACTGGGTACCTGATACAATGATCCCCCCTCCTCGCTCTTGATATGATATTTTATTCGCCTGCAATTATGCCTTTCCCCATTGCCCCACATGTGTTTATTGCCTGAAGCACACATGTCAAATTAAAGAGCAACTTATGCACCTGATATTTAATTATTGCCTACTGCACCGCCATGCACAATGGGAAAATGTCAAAGTGGCCAATCCACTTGAAGCAAGCTGCTGCAACGGCCCTCGCATCCATGCTCAGATGAAATATCCATTTTCATGTCAGACGAGAGAAGTGTCGGCTAATGTGAAGCTTCTTTGTGTCAGTGCAGTTGTATTTATTCGATTTGGAGCAATTTTCCAACAATCAGACATTCTTTTAATAAAACAATTAGGAAATTGCATAATCGTCTTTTGTCTCCATGCCCATTGGGAAGCAGTTAGAGGCTTGATCATCGTGAGTGTTCTCCAGCAATAAAACTGTAATGATTTCTATATTTATTCACTTCGCATGCACCTTCAGGGGAAGAATGGAGTTCTACACCATCCCTGTGATCCCAGCTTCCCTTGAGAGCCCGGTGACAATGCAAAGTAGAAAAGAGGAAACGAATCTCCCTCCGGCAATGGGGCTTAAAGAGAGCGCCACATGTTTTTAATGTCATGTAGTGGTTGGAGCCGTGCTCAGAAGAAAAGCTATAATTCAGAAGATAATTCGTTTATTTTCCAAGCCATGAAGGTTTTATTCCTCCTCTCACTTTAGAGATCCCCAAGCCCTCTGTCTTTTTCCTTCGTGTTCCTGCTCTAATTTATGACCATGTAAAATGTGAGTTTGATTATATTTCTGCCTATACTGCAGGGCTGCCCTCCTTCAAGGCTTAAATAGCTCCTTTGTAATTGACGTATTCTTCCCATTTATTAAAACATTGTGCTGCGGTCGGAGTGTTTAAGGCAGTGTTTTGCCGAATTGGTTGGTCGCCTAATTACACGCTTCTTTAAAACAGATTGTCGTTCTGGATCTGTTACAGAATCGCTAAAATCATAAACCAATACCCCCCACCCCCACCCCCCATCCCCCCATACACTCTGGAGACTTGGCAATTATGTTGTTGACTGGTATTCTATGGAGCCTGTATGGATACACAGTATTAAGAGCTGAAGGTTGCATTAACAAATATAAAGATTTCCAGCTCCAAGAGGTCAATAAAATGGCAAAGAGAGTAATTGCAGCAGATGCAGTCCCTCAGAAGGCGCCTTATGCATTGTGTATGTTCTTCTGATTGCTCTGTCTTGTTGGACTTGCCTGTCTCCATGGGGGACACCTCACCTTCACCCCAGCACAGCACCACAGGCGATAAATACATATTTATTAGTTCCTATTTCATTGTCAATGTGCTTTTAAACGAGCGCATTTATTCAGTCTCTTGACTGCTTTATGTAATCTAATGCTTTATGAAAGCTGCAGATTAATACATTAATTGCTACTGCTGTAATAAATTAGTGAAGTGACATTCCTTTCATGATTGACTTTAAAAGCTCACCACCACCCGATCGTCCCCCACCCTGCTCCACCCAACGTGTGCGCAAAGCATCCAGCAAGAAACGCAATATTCAAAGCCTCCGAGGTCAGGGACCTGACACAATATCTGCTTGTTTGCGCACTGCTGTTTCTCCATTGACGAAGTCGCCTTGAGTCTCTGAAGGCGACGAGCGATGAGGCTGCAGTGATTGTGACACAGATGTTAATTTCATAAAATAACTGCGATGTAAGACAACACCACCATCGGTTAAGAGCTCAAAATATGTATGTATTCACATTTGAGGAGGTAAATCAGTAGAGGATGTGCTCTGTATAAAAGGTTTATTTTACAGATATTACATATATTATATGTGCAAGACCTATTCAATATATTATATCATAAAAGTGAATTTTGCACAGTTTTCAAAATATCTACATAGTTCAGTTGCTAGGGTATAAAACGCAATTCACTTTGCATGTGGATGTTGTGTAGTCAGATTTTCTTTATAATGGTGCCAGTGGCCCAGATTTATTTATTTATTTATTTATTTATCTATTTATTTATTTGTTTATTTATTTATGTATTTATTTATTATCTATCTATCTATCTATCTATCTATCTATCTATCTATCTATCTATCTATCTATCTAGCTAGCTAGCTAGCTAGCT